>VWPW01004002.1:35347-60995 GCA_013389825.1 Crypturellus undulatus | reverse complement strand
GAAGCCTAGGTTTAAAAAAAAAAAAAAGGCAGGGATTANAAAAAAAAAAAAAAAAAAAGGAAGGGATTGAAATTGTTCTGGATTTTTAAGATAGTGCTGCTCACAGATTTGCCTGCAGAACCAAGATGTTTCCCTCCAGGAGTATATTATTTTCCTTCGCAGTTGTTCATCAGCTTGCGCTCTGCATCGAGGAGTCCCCACCATGTGCAGGCCGGGCTCCGAGGAGGTCCCGGTGGCTGCTCCGAACGCGGCTCTCGCGCTCACGGATGCGGAGCGCGCCCTGGAGAGGCACCTCAAGGCCGGGAAGAGCACTTGAGGGCTCCAAATTGCACTTCATTAAATGCAAAAACTCGGCGCCTGAATCCCGCTCGGAGGAGCAGAGGCAGATGGCCTGGAGCTCCACGGACACAGACGTGAGGGGAAGGTGCTGCTGAAGAGCAGGGGAGAGAGGCTGTTGGCTGAGCAGGAAGGCACTGAGAGCCAGCCTACAAAATGAGGAGCGCTGAGCTGCTCCTGATCTCTGTTTTTATTGAAAAGGACTTTTTTTAACCCCCTCTTTCCAGGAATTAAAAGCTTAGGTTAAGAGCTGGGACGTGCACTTAGACTGCACATTCCATCCCTCCAGTCTGTCTAAAAGTGAGGACTGGAGCTGGTGTCTGCCAGGGGTAGGATTTTCTTTTCCTAACATACGGACTGACTTTTTCTGGATCAGGCCCAGGAATCATCTGTTGACCAGCACGTTGGTTCCAAGAGGTCTTTGGCTTGAGAGGAGCTGGTGTCGCCAGAAGGCGCCAGTGACCAGGCCCCGGGGCGTGGGAATGACTCCCGCTTCTCCTTGGAGCAGGACCTGGGTGCAACCACAAACAGGAGGAGCAGGAAGGTCAAGCCGCTGCGATCAAATGGTTTGGGCTTTCCTCAAACAGAGTTTGGTCTGTGCTTCCTGCGCCCTTCGTTTTTGTTTTACCCTACACTGGCAATGAGCGTTGGTAGCCCCTCACGGGAGACCTGTGTGCACCCCAGGACGGACCGTGTCCTAGTAATCCAGTGCTGCCTGCAGGAAGCACACAGCCTTGGCTGCACCTATAAAAACTGCATTTTGTCTCTTTTCCCAGGGCAAGCTTTTGGGCACCAGCAAACCGCCTGGTAACAGTGAGAAAAACCGGCAGTGTCATTTTCAGTAGCTTTGGGCAAATTGGCCCACGCTACCTTCAGACAGCCACGGGGGCTAGTCCCCAAACCCTTGCAAGCTGAGGCTCATAAGGTACAAGAAGGAGGCTCCAGAAGCCTGTTTTAACCAGAGACTGACTGCCAGCTGGTTAGGACCCTGGGAAAAACCCTGAATAGTAAATTCCTCTCCCGAATTTATACAGCCCACACAGAGCAGAGAGGAGTGATGATCCCCTGGCTTGTGCTGAGCCCTGGAATCTCTGCCTTCATTTCCATGTCTTGGAACGGGCTTTTGGGGTCACCTTGAGCGAGATACTTAATCTCGCTGTGTTTCCATTCCCCAAGTGAAAGACAGCAATAACGGCCCTGCCTTCCTTGCAGCAGAGCAAGTGCATTAAGGATTGCGAGGGGGACGGGAGCCCTGGAAGCGCCTAGATGGAGGAGATTCATTTGAATACATTTGTTGCGCATTACTCACTCAGCCCTAAGTTTAATCTTCTCCTCCCCGTCGCTGTAATCTAAATTTCCTTGAGCTCTCTCACTAGAGCCCTGTCCCAGTTTAATCCCTGCCTCGTTTGAGTGATTTCTCCAATTTCTCCGCTAGCAAACGGCAAGGCTTGCCTCAGCCCCATCTCTCCCTTGAGTCTGGCGCAGGAGAGTTGCCAGTGCTCCCTTTCCGGGGCACAGCAGCAGTTAATTGCGCAGCTTCTCCCAGCAATTTATTTTCTGCTTTTCCAGGCCGCTGACTCCCGTTTTACGGTGTTTCGAGACCTGCTGAGCCTTCTCGCATCGGGGAGGTCCGCTTTGCCTGCGAGTGGAGACAGCCCGCGCTTCCTGCCACCTCCGGCCGCGTGTCGCACGCAGGAGCCGGAGCCCTCCCGGTTTTCACAGCGCTGGAAATCCAGCAGGGATGAGCAGCCAGCACGGCTGCGCTTCGCTCTGCTTCGCTTCTGCCGCTGGGGCTGAGCTTCTGCTTCCATCCGCCCTGGCAAAAGGTGACTTTTACCTACCCTGAGCGCCGCGGCTGCGTTCGCAGCAGCCGCAGAGAGGTTCCTGCCCTCCCTCGGCCGATGCCGTGCGGGAAGGTGTTCTGGCTGGTTCGTGCCCAGCCTGCCCGCCCGTATTTCCAGCAGGATTATTTGTTGCTCTATTAACAAACAAGTCCTATCCTGTATAAACAGAAGCGTGCAAGAGGCATATAATTCCCAGCGCATTAGCTTGGTTCGCATGATGTTGTCAAGAATTGATTGTAATGCTTAGTGGCATTAGCGGTACCTTCCTATCATAACAATGATATTTACTGTCAGGAAGCCTCTTTGTGCAGCAGTTGTGTTGCACCATAAGTAATTGTATTACTTATATTCAATTTGTAACATTACATAGAGCATAAGTATGCCTGCTGCATGGTATCATACCTCATTAATGCCCCAGGCAAAAGAGTATCACATAAATACCCTTCTTGGCACTTTTCATTTGAAAAAAATATTTTACCGATTATTAAGCTGTAAATCAAAAATGACACATCCCAACTATTAAGAACATGGAATGAAAAATCTCCACTATGTTAATAGAGTAAGAGCCCCAATTAAAATTCGTTGCTCTGAAAATGATCACTCTGGTTTAAGGTTTAAGGAGGTGCTGTCAAGTTTGGTAAGCACGAGAAATGACAACCCTTGTTTTCCTTTGCCTCCGCACGAATTCCCTGTAATGCGATGTGTCTTCGTCGTGACAAAGCAACTCTGTGAGTTTTAGGAGGAGGTGAAGGTCCCGTTATTTATTATTCAGGGTGAAGGCCCCGCACGCCGAGGGGTGCAGGGTAATCCATCCCCCTGCCAAGGGCGATGCATAAGGGCACCTCGTGCCGGACAACCCGCTGGGCCGAGGGAGGCATTTTCAGGTAATGCTTCCAAAGAAGCTGCCATAAGCATGGGAAATAATTGCATACACAGTGTCAAAGGATACACGCATTTTCTTTTCCTGCAAGACAGATATCAAGAACATAAAGCATGATCCATCTCTAACTTTGCTATAACGCAGTTTAAAAATGGCCAGTATTTTACTGTATTCCTCCCATCACTCCCTAAAGCAAACAGTAATTGAGAGGTAGCCGAAGTAGCTCTTTTACCTGGGATGCGTCCACGTGAAATTTCCTGCTGGTGCTGACTCAGACGGATGGAGATTTGAGGGAAAAGAACAAAATGCCATAGGGCTTTATTGGATGAGCCTTGAAAGATCTCTGCAAGCTTCTATCACAGGGTTTCAGAAACTAATGCTTGTTAACTTAAATGTGGTTTTGTCCAGGGTTTTAACCCTGCTTTATCTCCCGTGTTCAGATGACACAGTTACTCATCCTCAGAGCAGTTAGCACTCCTCTAGCAAAGTGTGACTCCACACAAGTAAGGGCAGAAACTTGCTGCATTTACCTCAAAGTATGAAGGTTTGTGACTATCACTGTGTATTTCAAGAGAAGTACCCTTCTATGCCTTCTTTTGGTTACATCGTGCAAATTCGGTGCTGGCTGTTGCTCTTGTACAGTGAAAAGTACGAAAAAGTCATGAATATTTCAACATTTGTTTCGCCACTGGTCAGAAATGGTAATCGGAGCCCCAGATTGTATAGATTTAGAAGAAAGATGTAGAAAAAGAACAAAGACAGAAAGAAGCACTTCAGAGAGGATGTTTCCCTGACAGTGTGGGTATGTAATTAAGTTTCCTAAAGGAACAGGAATTGGGGATTATCTACCCAGGTGACATATTGGGTCTGTGCTGCTGAAGCAGTTCTTGATTTGCAATGCATTTATCACTATTTTCTTTATTTTAGCTCCTGGAGATTTTTTTTTCTTGGAGAAAGACTGAACCTTTCCCTTGGGACCCAACTACTACTTGCTCTCTTATATGCAATTGATTGTCCTATGAGAGCCCTCAGGGCTCAAATTTAAAAGCAGCTTATTTTTTGTAACCATTTTGAACTGATAAGTCATATGCCAGCTTCAACCTTTCCTGAATATTAAGGTACCTGATTTTGAGCCCATGTTATTTGGCGAGCGGGAAATGTCATTGCCCATGGTGACAGGTTATTAGCACCTTGCAGACATTTTTGTTTCAGTCCTGAGAAGCTGGGAATTTTGCTCTTTTTTTCACACGTTCCTTTTCACGCTTTGTGCACTCTTTTTTCTCTCTTTTTTTCTTTTCTTTCTTAGTGATGGAAGCTCTGTTCCAGTATTTGCTCAAATCTCAAGCTTACAAAAATGTTTTGAGTTTCCAAGCAGAGAAATAGTTTCATTAAAAAAAAAAAAAAAAGAAAAAAAAAGAAAATTTCCAACTGGCTTCTTTTCTCTAGCTTATTCCTCTAAGAAGAGGAGAGGGAGAGATCCTGCCATCAGCAGATAAAACCTCTTTTTCAGAGGAGTCTCAGTTTCCTGCAGAATGGATGGCAGATAACTCACCAGCAGATCCCTGCCCTGCACTGACAAAAAGGCTTTTAATTTACAGGCGTGTTGGCTTGGCTCTGCTTAACAATATTAGAGTGATGACTCCCATCATGCTCAATGCACTTCCGAGCTCTATTTATAAACTTAAAAAATGGAACGGAGCTGGCAGCGCATGGATGCCTATGGATGAACAGTCAGGAGGAAAAAGTAGTGCAGGCTTCTTGAATAGTCCCTCATTTAATAGCAACAAAATTTTGCTCTGATGTGTTACCGTCCATCAAGGAAATTTCATGGTATACCTGAGAATTATGTCCTCTGACAAGAAAAAAGTAAAATCACCCTCTCCATAGATAGGAAAGCAAAGGCAGAAAGAGGGCAAGAGACCTGTTCTGCGGAGCTGAAGAAAGATCACATCACTATTTTGAGTAACAATTTGATTGCAAAGCTGATAATTTTGAGGCCTGCTTAGCCACTAATGCAATTAAAAGGGAAAAACGTCCATTTTGCCATTTGTACCCTGCTGGGTAATATTTTGTTTATTTTTCTATAGATCTGTTTACTTACAGTAAAAATCATCAAAGAAAATCCTTTTTGTCTGGCAATACCCTCTGAAGTTCACTGGTGCTTTCCCTGAGCCCCAGCGCTCTGGGCAGGGCAGGATGGGCTTTTGTTCGAGACAGCAGGGTAGTGTTGAACACATATGTTAGAAAAATAGACATTTTTTTAGGCTTATTTCCTGGAGAGAAAAAAAAACAAAAAAACACAATTGTTTCTTATAAGAGATTGTCCTGCCTTCCTGCCTGCCAGTTCTTCCTTAATAACTCCTGAATCTGTTGGCTGATTTTTAGCCACGTTTGCTGGAAGTGCCGATGTTTCAGCAGTAGTTACAGTCGTATGAGTCCGTGTATTTCAGCTGCAAAGGGAGCAGAGATGCAATGGTACCTCCTGGAAGGAAAGCTGAGCAGAACTCAGCAGTGCAGCCCCTCTGAGCATGGCTAAAAATGCAGAAACGAACCCTTTAAATAGCGTCTGCCCCATGATGGAGTAAGTGGAAGTATAGAGTCAGGGAAATGTGTGGAAGGAGAAATAATCCTAACGCTATTCTGAGAGGGTGACTTCATCCTGCCCCCGCAAGAAGGGGCTAAAGATGCAGCCGCCCTCATTCAATGGCCCATCCCAGTTCAGAGCAGCCGGTGAGTCAGGTTCAAGCTGCTGCCTCCTGCTGAGGTTCTCCCTGCAGTTCTGGGCATCCCTTTATTCTTTCCGTCGTATTAAAGCCAAGAACTCACCAGTGCTGCGAGGGAGTCGCATTAGGAGGAGGCACAAACACGAGCAGACCTTTCGGGTGTCTCTGTGAGCTCCAGTCTTGGACTTAGAAAAAGGGGTTGTGTTTGGCAAGGCCCTAGCCAGGCTTCCCTTTGGAGGCCAGAGCCAGGGCTGGAGGCAGCAGGAGGATCAGACACAGGTTTTAGTGCAGTCAATGTAAAGTGCAAACTTGAAGTCATTCTTAAGTTGCTGATATATTCTTTTTCCCATAGAAAGGCCTTAAAGCTGCTATTTTTTTTTTCTCTTTTTGTTTCCTTTTTTTTTCAGGTGTTTTAGAATGCAGGTTGAAAAAAAAAAAGGCCATTCTGGCTGAAACTGAAGGATCCATTGCCCGTTTCCCCAGGGTACCTGTTCAAACACCAATGAAATCACCCCACTGCAGCGCTCTCATCAGGCCTTGCTGTAAGACGGATTCCTAAGAGGACGACACGGATAGAGTTACTGCTGCTGGTGCCTACACAAGAAACCATCAGGCAGGAAATAAGGGCACAAAAAACAGGTTTCTGCAGGAATAAAGCAGAGGCGGTTTGGTGGCTGACGCAGGATGATGCAAACATGAGCCATGAGGAGGAACGTGTGTGATGCACCTGAGTCACCTTCCTCCCAGCACCATTCATCTTAGCTTAAACATCAAGAAAAAAAAAAAAAAGTCATTTTGCAGTTGCTGTTTTCCACTGCTGTAATTCCTGCATGACAGCAAAGGAGAGCAAGGGCTATGAAGCTCATTGGTGGCTAAGTGCAAGTGCTGTCTTCTCCTCTCCGTGCTTTCCAGTTGTTGGATGTATTCAGAGCAATGTAAAATAGATCCCTGGTGCCAGCTCTACCTTCTTTTGCCCCTCAGTGCCTCCTCCTGCATAAGAGCAGTTTTGATGAACCAGCTATTCCAACGCTTTGGGCCACCCTGAACGGTGTTTTGGAGAGGAGGAGCAGGATGAGGATGGGGCACAGATGCCTCTCCTGGTTCTTCTTACTGATAGACCTGCAAAACAAGAGGGACCTACTGATCCAGTTTAGCTGCCCTGGTGAGGAGGTCTAGGTCTGGCTGGGCGCAGAAGGCAATAAGGAAGCTGGAGCTCTCTTACATAGTCAATAGGATAAAGCCTGTGCCCAGTGAAATATCTGATTGCTGAAGGGTGGAGATTGCCTGGGAGGCCTAAAACAATGTGTTAATTGTGTTGCTGGCAGAGCCGAGTGACTCAGGCTCGGAGCAGCCGGTGTAACGAGGCAGAGAATCGAATGCTTATTTGCACCTGCTGTGGATTTGGCCCATTGCAGTGGTAATGGAAAAGATGAAAAAGTGTTTTTCTGCACTTGTCTCCTCCCCGCAGCTTAGGAATGCTTCATGTACACCGAACAGCTGCAAAGCACGTTTGTACCTGCCAGGAGCAGGAGCAAATTCCTGAGGTTAGTGTTTTATGAATGCCAAATTACCCTGAACTAGGGAAATCTGCAGCAGATGCAGAGAAGAGTAGAGCAGGCAGAATAGACCGTGAGGCTTGAGGGTGACCTACCAGATCTAGTAGTAGTAAACACTGAAGCCAGGTCAGATCATTCTCCAGCTCATTTCTTATGTCTTAGCTTTCCTGCTATTGCATCCAGTCGCACTGGTGACAAGGTAATGGGATGTAGATGGAGGGAAGGCGGCATCTCTGAAGGTTCTGCTTTATCTATTGCACAGAGAATAAAACATGTATCTTAACCGGGGCGAGCAGAAGTTAATTGGAGCAACACTGTAAAAAGGCACCGTTCTGCTCGCAGACTGTAACTCACATCAAGTGCTCTCTCCCGTGGTCACCGCGAGGCGTGTGCTGTGCTAAGCAGGTTGGGTTATAATGCTTACTCTGTAAGGGGGAGTGCTTGACAAAGGATTTTCATCATGAAATGAATTTTTTCATCTCTGCTGAATGTATCCAGTGACAAGAGGAATATAATCATCTGTGGTATCAACTGTCTGTCTCTGCTGCTGGCAATCTGACTCATGTCTTTCATGTGTGATACTTTCTCCCCTGCTTTTTCTCTCGGGAGAAAGGAGTATGTGTGTGATGAAGTCTTTTATTTTGGTCAATACAGTTTTTCTTTGGGTTTTAAATAGTTCATTATCACCTTGGCTGGGGAGCCCTAACTTTCACTGTAGAGCTAGAAATGTGGACGTGCGGGACCACACTAACTTGCAGCTGCTCTGCAAATAGCTGAATTCCTTCCCAGTAGGACTGCAAGGTGAGGACGGTGCCATTTCAGCTGAAAAGATTCCCATCTCTTTTGGATAATGATGTATTTTTGGTTAAAGCTGTGTTTCGGGGAGACCAACAGTGTTTTTTGGCAGAAGGTAGATGAGGCCGTGCCATCCACACCTATGTTTAGATTGCAGCTCTGTGTGGAGCTGCGCTCTATGGGAAGATGTGGGGAAGCTGGAGGTCAGGTTGGTTCTGTCACAGTTCAGCCTGGGACCGGGCTGAGTGACCGGGGACACCTCCACTGGTGTCACAGCTGGTGACTGCTTCGAGGCTCGTGCAGAGTTTCACTGATCATGAAGTCTNGGAGGTCAGGTTGGTTCTGTCACAGTTCAGCCTGGGACCGGGCTGAGTGACCGGGGACACCTCCACCTCCTGCGAATGGGCAGCTGGGGACTGCTTTGAGACTCGTGCAGAGTTTCACTGATTATGAAGTCTTGTGCTCCCAAAAGTGGCAGCAAAGTTCTCATGCTTTGGGCAGACTTGAGATGGCACAAACTTGGCTGTGTCAACTCCCGCTTTCCTCAGTATGTAACAGCAGAGTCCACAAACCACAAACCTTTCTCTGCTGGGTTAGGGCAGAGGAGCTATCACCGTTTTTAAAAGCAGCAAAGAATCCAAAAACCAGGCGGCTGCAGATATCCTGCCTTAGCCAGTGCTTTCTGGGGAGTCGGGATGGTCCCTGAAGGGCAAGTCTGCTCTAGCCAGGCAAAACTCCCCAGCACTTGCATCTTCCTTCGCCCATCCCTAAAACAGCAGCTGTTACCCTCAGGCAAACAGAGTGTCTCCCTTCGGGTGCCCAGCTGAAATAAACTGTTGAGCAGCGCTGTGCTCTGGGGATGCCCATCGATCCCGCTTCGCCGTGCTCTGGGGATGCCCATCGATCCCGCTTTTTGCCCCCTGGACCTCCTCTGAGGTCCCTCTCGGCCTGGCAAATGTCAAGCTAATTCGAAACATCTTTGCTTCTTAACAAGCTAAGCGTGCGGCTTCTCGATGGCAATTTAATGAGAGCAGGCTGAGCAGCAAAGCTGACGAAGCAGTGACCTTTCCTCTATGGCGAGCCGGATCGAGGCCATCCCAAGCTGCTGAGATTAATGAATACGTTGGTTTCAGCCAACAGTAAATGGGCATTATTTATATCATAGCAGGATTTTACTGGGATGCAAGCTTCCTGGCACTGAACCCTTTGCTTCAAGAGAAGCCTTGAGCTGAGCCAGCACAAAGAATTATTGAATTATCAGCAGGTCCTAAGGTGGACAGGCCCCTGAGGACACGGCTAAAGCAATATATCTGTGTCTCCTGCTGGCCATTTAATGTGATTTAGCAAGCAACACGTTGAGGAGGAATAAAGTGCTTCGTGTTTATGTCTGTCTGCAATATGGGGTAATCTACATAGGCTTCAACCAAAAAGAAAATTACAGAGCAAAATGAACAAAGAAGAGCTCTTAATGCCAGGAATTCTGAGCCATCTACAAACTGAACACTACAATCTCCCTGCTGTAAGACTTTTTTGTCATTGTTTGTAGATTGCCTGAGTTTAGCCTTTTGACCTGCAGTTTCCACTGCTCTTTTATTTTATTTCTAGAAGAATGGGTGTTTTTCTTTCTTCTATCTTCTTTTTTTCCTTTTTTTTTCCTTCTTCTTTAATCTGACAAATCACGCTATAACCCCCGAAGCAAAAAAATCTATATAAGGTTTGTTTGATGCTCCGAGGTATCTCTGGGCTTGACTCTGGAAAGTGAGAGCAGGAGAATCCTCTGGTAGTCTCCAAGCTCCCTTGTTGGCAGTCAGAATAGCTGCAAGGGGAAGAAATACCTTGAACCCAAGGGGTGGAAGCAGAGAGGCGTCCTGCGGGTTTTTCTTTTTCTTTATTTTTGCCAATTTAGGCCATGAGGGACACCCTGAAAACAAGAAGTGAGATTAGAAGCAAGGAGCTGCGGTGCAGTGCAAAGGTGTGAAGACAGAAGAGGGAAAGCAACACAGAAAGCGATCTCCATATGCTGAGTTAAACTGGAAAAGTAGCACTGAGATAGAAATGCTGGAGCTGCTCGGGGATGGGACACAGTTTTACAGAGCATCCCTCTAATAGCTGCTAGCGTGGGGGCTCTGTGGGCGCTGATGGTGAGTCCTCGCTGCTATGTGTGCAATGGGACAGACTGATCTGCTTGAGCAATGGGCATCTCTGCCAGAAAAGAGGCAACTGCTGGTCCAGAGCCTGTTCTAGCAGGATCAGAATTTACTAGTAGATCAAATCACACTTTATTTACTGCAGGTTGTTCAAACCTTGTTGGGAGATGGCAGGAGATCGATCTTGAGGATCGGGACAGTACTCTTTGGTCTATTCCCTGTGAGCAGGTAGTAGTTATCTCCTCCTTTGGACACACTTTGTCTTTAGACTTGTAGGTTTGTTTGTTTGTTTAAAAAAAAAAAAAGAAAGGAAAAAAAAAGTCCCCAAGCATCGAAGTTAATGAAATTACTAATGTATTTAAGAAACAAAATTGATGACATGGGGTCAAACGAGTGGGCATGCTGTGTCCCAGCGGATAGGGAGGGCAGGCGGGGGGTGATGCTCCGACACGCTCCTTTCTGTGTAATTCCTATCCACAGAGACTGCTCCGGTATTTCTTAGAGGCACTGAAGTGTGTCTTGTACATTGCTGCGTGCTCAAAATGCCTAATTAAACGCAAGGTCCGTGGGTTTGCAGCAATGATCTACGGCGGGGTGTGCGAGTCACGCTGTGTGTCCATCCCTAACAGGTTTGAGTTTTATAAATGAAATCATTTGCTTCATACGTTATAAAGCAAGTAATTTAGGTGTAGCAGGTCATTTCCAGGAACAGCAGTTTCTGTGTCAGGAGTTTGATTTTTTTTTTCTTTTTTTTTCTTTTTTTTTGTTGAGGCAGTTCTCCCAAAGGTTAATCCATTCTCTTTTAGAGAGCTAATCCTTCCCTCCGAACTGAACTGACGTGAGATCCCTTACCACCTTCCTATTACAACCTATTACCCAGACACATGATTCTGGTCAGGAAAAATTGGCTTCCGTCAGCTGGAAGTGATTCATTTTTGATGCCACCAGGGTCCATGCTGCGTCTGAGCAGGTTTGACACACGGCTTCAGCGAGGCAGCAGGAATTAAAGGGCATGTCTCACTCGGATACCAGGATCCTTACTGCTACAGCATAAATAATCTCTTACCAGTCCATTAAAGGAGTTGCTTTCAGAGCATCCTGCTGTTGTTCTAATCCCAACACGCACGGGGCACCGATCCAAGGGCTGGTGGCACTTTTGGCAGAACGCCACCGCCTCTGAGTTGGGACTGGATGGAAGAAGTGAAATGCCAAAGGAGAGGCTGATGGATCTGAGCAGTCGTGCTCTCCTGGTGATCACTTAATGCCCCTTGGAGGTGGAAGGGCCCTACGGGTGGTGGGAGAGGAAACGTCCTTCCACAGAGTTTGCAAGGAGAGGACAGGGCGGTGTGGAGGACAAGCAGGAGAGGTCCGCAGGGGCCACAGTGTGTGTGACACCGGAGCAGCAGTGAGCTCCTGGCTCTCCAGGGGCGGATGGGACTGTGTGTGGCCTGTGTGATATGCCTGTGGGCACACTACTTGGTTAAGAAAGTGTTTGGCAGCTCTTTAGGTGTCAATATGATCTGGGTTACGTAACTTCTGCAAGAGGGATTCAACCGTATGTGCATGGGGCTGGTGAGACAGGGTGTTCCATGATCAATCTTATAGGCTGGTTTGGTGCTCCCTTCCTGCATCTTGTCATCCCCCTGTTAAGACTGTGAGTGAATAGGGCTTTGCATTAAAACAGGCAGACCCGGCATACCTCCTGGCTTTGGTTTTATTCTAAAAATGTGTAACGTTGTGCTGTATTGCCTGCCTGAAGCCATCCCGTGTCTGCGTTCACCTTAGCCAGACCAGAGGTGTCAGAGCTCAGGGCTAGCAGCGAGCCTGGCACGTCCATCCTGCACGTACAGCACTGAGCCAAAACTGCTGCCTAAGAGAGCTCAGGACACAAATACAGCAGGAGAAAACCCTGCTGACCGGTTTCTTTGCTTTAGTGATACGCATCTGAAGTGAACAAGGAGTCCTGAATCAATTAAAAAGCTTTATTTAGAAAGCTGAGGGAGAGGAGAAGCAGCAAGTGTTCTGCAGAAGAGAGAAAGGTTAAGATAGAGCCGTTGTGAGGCGCAGAAAATTGCACGGAACCTTTGAAGATATAAATGCAGCGCTAGGTCAGCATTTTAATTATCCATCCTACTTTCAGCATTGTGCTTGGATAAAAAACTCCCTCAATAGGATGTCCTGGGTAAATAGGAGAGGTAAGTTTCGTCTCTGTGAGTGCGTTAAATGTAGAAGCCTGTTTTCACCTTCTGGAGCAGGGAGACTCAGCCAGAGCCCGCTGCAGGCCTGGGCGCTTGAGTGCTGCTTTCCTTCCCCAAGGGGAAGCCCGATACTGCCTGTGCTGGTGCATTTCTTCACTTGAGGCTATTTTTACCCCCTCAAAGCAATAGCGCACCCCATTTCCGCTGCTTTTCTTTTTTTCCTTCCTTTCCCTCCCGCGAGGGTTTTGCACTCTTCCCTGCCAAAGCCTCCTTGCTCCCTCCGCACCAGGAGCTGGGAACGAGGCAGGGCTCTGCAGTCGCCCCGGGCTCCCGTGACGGATTGGGTAGGTTACTGCTGCGTGCAGAAGGCAAAGACCACACGAGGCTCGTGGGCTTCTAAGATNGCGTTAAATGTAGAAGCCTGTTTTCACCTTCTGGAGCAGGGAGACTGAGCCAGAGCCCGCTGCAGGCCTGGGCGCTTGAGTGCTGCTTTCCTTCCCCAAGGGGAAGCCCGATACTGCCTGTGCTGGTGCATTTCTTCACTTGAGGCTTTTTTTTCCCCCTCAAAGCAATAGCGCACCCCATTTCCGCTGCTTTTCTTTTTTTCGTTTTTTCCTTCCTTTCCCTCCTGCGAGGGTTCTAAGATCAGCAGTGGAACTCTTCTTCCCCTCACCTTGCAAAATGCCCTTGGGTTTCCACTTCAGTAAAAGAAGGCAGGAATATTTTCCAGTAACGGGGCACTGCTCTTCAGGAAAAAAAGCACTTTACTTCTGAGAGGGACCAAACATCACACTGTAAAAGTTGTCCCACATGCAGCCTTTCGTATGCAAAAGCAAGGACAAACCCTGCATGCTTCTGTCTTGGGCAATTTGATGTGCTGCCTCAAAACCTGAGCCTGCCATTGCCTGGATCTTAGCGGTAGGAATCAGCTGAAAACGCAGCACATGGAACAGGGGTTTCAAGGTCAGTAGCCGCAGTTCTGGACTGTCATTTTTCTGATTGCAGGATGAGGCGGTTTGGCTTTTAATAGCGCGTGCGATGCTCTGCTTCCTGGCAGTGTAGCTATGAAGTTAACTGGAGAAAGGCAGCAAATGGAAGAACTTGTCATTTGCCGTCAACCAGCCTTGGATTAAGAGCAGAGGCACTTTCCTCTGGCAAGCCTAGTAGGGCTCTGCCTCTCGTTTATGCTCTGTTAGGGCCTAATCTGGCAACCCTAGTGTAACATGAGGTTTTATTGTAGCTTTTATTGACTGGAGTAACTCCTCCCCCATCCCACAGACATATCCTAGATAAGCCAAATGGAAATAGTGGATTTTGTTTAAATTAAATCTCAGCAGTGACTTAAGCTGTCACTGAAATCAGGGCTCTGTTTTGATTGGCATAACATATCCATCAGAAGTTTCAGTGAATGAAACTATAAGGAATGAAAAGCACTTTGGCTTGAACACCAAGAAAAGTCTTTTTTGCAGGGAGAGAAATAGGATGCAGAGCCCCGTGGTGGAGGGCAGAGCCAGGGTTAGCATCTGCCTTGCTAACCACTGTGCTGCTAAAGGCAACAGGCTTCCTAGAGCTAAAAACCCAGCTCCAAAATGCAGAAGGGAAATGCATGAAGACCAGCTGGCTTTTTAAAATAATATAGATGGGCCAGGAGGATCCTGAGGAATAGCAGTTCCGTACGGACTCGCTCGGATCACGCCCTTAGCACTCAGCCTTTGGACTGGTGATAACTTCTTATCTCCAGTGTCCTGTTGGCTGGCATGTGGCAAAGGAAACAGAGTTAAGGGCCTGAGCACTTCATATTATGAAAGACAGAAGAGAGAACTGAAGTTGCTCTTGCTTCCAAATAGCATAAAAACTTACACCATATGTTCAAATTGGCCACAGCAAAACTCATAGACTTGATTTCCATTTTTTAGCCTTTCTTGGGTTTTCTGTGTTTTGTCCTACTCTAGATAGGGCATTTCAGAGAAAGTTATGATGGTTACAAAGTATTTTTCAGATATTGTCAATACTGGACAGTTGTGCAAAATAATAATACTTCAGTAAGAAACTAAAGGGTCTTACCAGTGATGTGATCTCCCTACTCTTTTCTACTTTCTTTTCCTGCCAAAGACTCTATGTAATGGTTACATTGGCTGACAAACATATGGAAAAGCCTTGAATGATTCTGAAAAAAAGGGGAATTTTGGCAGCAAACAGATAAGAATGAGTACGCACAGGAACTCTGTGTAAAATGCTCAGTTTGCATGAAAGTTGGGCCAAGATTGAGGCTCAGAGTAATTCAAACTGTGGTGCTTGGTCTCTCTGAACCTTCCCTATCGCATCCATTACATCTATTTGCTCTGTTCCCTTTTGGCAGCTCTTTCACTTTTGATAAATACACAAGAAACTTTAATGCACAGAAGTAACTATTGGAGACTAAGAATCCATAAACTGCATGCAAAACTGGAATGCTCAGGGAGATGTTCCCAGCACTCACCATATGACTGGATTGCCCAAGGCTATTGGACCCTCTCTGGTTTTTATTTCAGCCTTGCCAAAGTATCCAGCAAGAATATGACTTTATTACCTTATATTTTTCCACCTTATTACTTATAATAGTATTATAATTAAAGGAAATGTCAAAAAAATTAAGTCATACAAAGCTTTTTCACCTTATTGTTACAAATTAGAGTCTTTTATACTTCTATTAGCTCAAATTAGCGTGATTATTAGATGTTCTGTGTTCCTGAACTTTTCAAATTTCCACGTATACTCTCAATTTTCCATTACAATAATAATTTTAAACATCAAAATTAGTGCCTGTAATTGATAGGCCTTGTGTCCATGACTTTCTGGGGCCTGATTTATAAGCCACATTTAAAATCCTGCTGTTGGTCTTTTTATTTTTTATTGACGACTACTACGTTAGAAGGTAACAAGAAGATTGTCAGCTCTTTGACAGACGACTAGGCTTAAGTTGTGCCTAGGTTACCTCAATTCTTGTGGCAGCAGGAGCACCGAGCAAAACAGAAATGAGGCTGACTGCAATGCGGGTCAGGACCAGGCTCTGGCTGCACTTGGAGCACTGGGGATCTCTGTGTAGGAAGAGTGCTACCAGGAGGGAGCATCCTTAATTCCCACAGTTGGAGCTAGAGGTTTGTAACCTGTCTAGTTCCAGCACTCGTGCTCTTCTGCAAAGTATCTTCAGGCACCAAGTTTGACAAAGGAGGAGGAAATATAAATCTCTCAATAGGTGTAAATAAAGTTCTTTAATTATGAGTTGGGGCTAAAGTTTTAATGCAAATTCTGCTTCAAGGTTACCACTTTGATCTGAGCGTGGCAGTGAATTCTATGGTTGAGTTGAACTTGGCAGCTGCTTTTGGCTACCGGCTTGGAGAGAGCAGGATGAAGCAGCGATGTCCTGCTGTCAAGAGGCTTTTGAGCAATGTCCTCACCTATCTGCAGCGGGTGAGTTGTGTTGGCAGCTGAAGAGCTCCAGGACATCCAGTTGAGACCAGACACCTCAAGTTTAGCAAAGGTTGAGGAGAGGTTAGTGCCTCGCTAACTGGGAGACCTGGTGGCCATAGATCCAATAAAAAATTATCTTCTCTTAAATAGTTTAATATGAGGAAGCCATACGAGCTTGTTTGCTTTTGGAACTAGCTGGTGTCTACAGCAGTTGTGTTGCTGTCATGCACCTCTTGGTCAATAATCCAGTGTGTAGCATTCCCTCTTGGCTTTGGGGAAAGGAATTCCCTTCAAGTTATTTCTACCTAATCAGACATCTCCAGGACCCTAAGGAGGTAGAGTCTAAACATAAGTCATTAGTAGTGGTTTGAGCAGCCAGCTGGAGACCAGAGCCCACTTTCTCTTCCGCTTATGGGAATGCATCCTCAGGCAAGTCATCGCGGATAAGATGCGTTGGTGTTCCAGCCTGCACTAGGAGGTTACTACATTTTTGTAATCTTGCAAGAGAATAACAGAGTTATTCTGCTTTACTAGCAGATCTCTGGCTGAATACCGCTATGAGGAAATTATCCACATACTACAAAAACAAAACAAAAAAAAGGGAGATTCAGCTGCTCCTGAGCAGCCTCTCGCTGCCCGATTTAGGAGTCCCCCATGCAGCACGGCGCCTGCAACGAGCATCTGTCCTGGTGGCGCTGCTTAGCCGGCGTGATCCCCTGCCTGGCCACAGCTTCATGTTCATCACAAACTCACCTCATAGCTGCAAGGACTGCAGGTTCCTAGAAGGTGTATGGCAGCGTAGGAAGTCGCAGGACACCGATGGCTGGGGACTGCCCGCACGGAGCGGTATCGTGTCGTGCACCTGCACGTGAGTTGCTCTGTTTAAAAGTGCTTTCTTCCAGACAGCATATCCTAAGTATTCAGCACGCCATTCTTGCAACGCAAAGCAACGACAAAGAATCTCAGCAGCTGTTCCTTTGTCGCTCAAAAGAATAAAACAACCAGAAAAAAAAGATCCAAACTACAAAGCAGTTCTCCAAGGTCATGTTATTCATGTAGAAACAGAGGAGAAACGAGAAGCGCGAAGCCTTTTCACAGGCTTTAGAACTGGCTGCTGCGCATATCGGAGTGTGTGTTTTTGTCCCCCACGGCTCGGGAAGCCTCAGGCTCTGGCTGAGGAGCTGAGGACCACTCAGTGACACTCAGAGCGCTCCAGAAATGTTTCCCACGTGTTTTTTAGGAACTTACCAGCCTTTCTCTGCTGACCCGGAGAGCTATTCAAGGGAGAAGCTGCTCCGAGCGGTAGATTGCCAAGGTGACGGTGTGCACAGCTGTGGATTTATCCCGCTAATCAGGAGGTGCTTCCTTGCAGCAAAGGGAGGAAACCTGGTGCCTAGCAGGCGATGTGCAGTTCTCCATCGCCAGTCTGCCTTCCTAAGCATGGGGAAGGCCCCGAGAGGCAGATCATCTCTGCACAGTGCCAGTCTGCTGTGCCCGCACCTGCTTCCAGCAGGAAAGGGGCCGGGTCTGCTGGCACTTCTGCTGCGAACAAATGCTTCTCTCTCTAGATGGTAATTTCCCTCCTGCATCTGATTATTTATGGATCTTATGGCTTTGGTTTTTCAACAAAATGAGGGGATCGGGCTGCCTCTGAATCATTTTTATGCTCTGTGTTTGCTGCCAACTCCTCCAGCTCGTCGAGAAGCCGGCCCTCCTAAGATTCATTAGCAGCAGGATAAAAACCTCGCTGCCCCTGCAGCCTTCTGTAGTTAACACAGACTGATAAAAACACCACTGATTTGGCTTGGGTAAATCAGAAATTTCTTCTGACTGAGTAGCTGACAAACTCAGTGGTTTATCAAGGTCACAAAGTAAAGGTTGCCCTAGGGCTATGGGTTTCTTTGAAGCTGCAATGTGCCATGTCTGCAAAACTCGGTATTTAAGAGAGACATGCTACACAGCCCTTTAATCCACTGGAGGTTGAGATATTGCCCGTGCAAGAAGCGCTAAAAGTAAGTGATTAGTTGTTGCGGTTCAGTCCAGCAGGCACCTCCGACGCTCCGGTCCTCTGGCTCCTGCCCCTGTCATCCACAGCTGCACCTCACCTTTGTGCTGAGTGTTGGAATAGCCAGACCACATCCAGCACCCGCCAAATCTCGACTCTTGTGATTCCCAGAGCAATTGGGGCTCACATGGGCCGCTTCGAACCAAAGAGCAGAGGCGCTTTGCTTTTGCATCCCATCTCCTGGACATCAACGGTGACTCCACGCACATAACCACATATGTGGTTGTGAATATCGCCCACAGTAGACTATATATATATATATATATGTGTATATATATACACACACATATATGTATATGGCCTCTGTGCACTGATCCAAACATCCTGTGATGCAGGCTCACAGGATCCCAGATTTCAAAAGCTCCCCAGGTGAAACAGGTTGGCACTAGAGGTGAGGAGGGGATTCTCCTTGTAAATGTAACCGAGTAGCTCTGGATGTGCAATATTCTCCATTAAAACAAGTGCGGTTTTGGTTGTTGCTCCTGCTCCTGTGTTTGTGTTGTCTGTGGTGCTTTCTGCACGCGGCTTGACAACTCAACCTTCCACTCCAGTAAGTGAGAGTTTGTAAAATAAATCTGTTTCCATAAGGGATGTGAATGCAAAGTGATGGCGGGGAGAGGAGTTCAACTGCAGAGATGAATCAGGTCTCTGGAGTGGTGCTTGGAAGTGATATTTCTTCTGTTTTGGTTGGATTTAGAGAAGCTTGGTGGACAGAGGGAGAAGGGCAGATGAACATAGGCTGGTTCTCGTGGTCTGCTTTTCAGCTCTTCTCCTCTACCTGCATATCTGAGGGGAGTTCTGTGTCTTTCTCGCCCTACTCAGGAGGCAGGATATCCTCTCNTCTGTTTCCATAAGGGATGTGAATGCAAAGTGATGGCGGGGAGGGGAGTTCAACTGCAGAGATTAATCAGGTCTCTGGAGTGGTGCTTGGAAGTGATATTTCTTCTGTTTTGGTTGGATTTAGAGAAGCTTGGTGGACAGAGGGAGAAGGGCAGATGAACATAGGCTGGTTCTCGTGGTCTGCTTTTCAGCTCTTCTCCTCTACCTGCATATCTGAGGGGAGTTCTCACCCTACTCAGGAGGCAGGGTATCCTCTCCAACCTTAACATAAGGGTAATATGAACTAAAATGAGGAGTGAAGACCTAGTTATGCTGCTTCAGCATTGTGGGTTTTTTTCAGTGCCTCTAGATCAAAGAGCAGTAGGTTAGTGTGTCTTCTGGGTGCAGATATTGTGGAAACAGATCACAGGAAACAAGGAGCAAGCTTGAAACTCGACTGGTTGGGCAGAGACCAACTGTGAAGTTCCTCTGCGGGGAGTTGGACAGCTCTCGCGTGCAAAATACCTTGTTCGTTGGAGTCCGTTTAGTGAATATTCACATCCTTCTGCCAATAATTCATCCCATCATGTTTTTATTCACTCATGTATATTGTCTATGTCCCCAGCCTAGTGTATATGGATTTTTAAGAACTCTTGGGTATGGATTATCCTACTCTACATGCGGGTTCCTTATTTTTGAGTGTTAGTCCCTCTTCTGACTAAATGCTGATGGTTTGGACTCTAGAGACATAATTTATGTAGAGGTGGGGGGTTCATTTCTGAACTCATTTGGGCATAAAGGCTATTGCTGGAGAGGACCTAATTGCTAAGGAGATAACCGGGATTTATATTTGGAGCAGTGCCTCGGAGCTGATGGGGCTTGTCAGAGCTTTACAGGAAAATCTGCCCAGTGCCTGCTCACATTTGTCTGCCTTTAGCAAAAGCGATCAGCTTAATACTAATTTAAATTCTCACTTAGGCTTCGGTAGGTATAATTGCATAAAAATTGCATAAAGCATGGTGCATAACATTGATTCCAGATCCATATTTGGTGTAAAGCCTCCCAAAAGACTACATATGTTAGCCTATTACCAAAATACAGTGAGGACATCCCAAGTTATTATGTACCCTGTTTTTCTTGAAAAAGTAACAATCTAAATTTAAGCAGAGTTACTAGTGCCCTGCTCCCAGCGAAATTCCCACAGATGCCAGAGCAATGTCAATGGAGCCCATGCAGTTTTTAAGACCCGTTTTGTTGATAGATTGAAAGCCCACAGATCACCCAGATTGATTGTGCTGGATAAATAAAAGCTCTCAGGCCGATTAAACAGAGATTACTTAAGCCCAGGCTGTAATGTGCTGCCATTAACCGCCGCTGCAGGGCCGGGCACGTGGCAGCACGTGCTCAGTTTGGGGTTCTGATGCAGCTTTTGCTGCATTCTGCAGATCCCGTTTGCCATGTGAGAGATGTTTTTTGTTTGTTTGTTTGCTTTCCAGTGCTACTCTCACCTTTTCTGTATGTTTTGGCCCCGAGGAAGGCAAGGCAGGCACCACTTTTCAATATCTCCTTCAGATTTGGGGCAGTCTCCTCAAAGCCCTGGTGTCTTCTCCCAGGCTTTGCTCCTGGCCCTTTCTGTTAACTTATTTTGAGGCTTAGCAGTCTTCCCTGGCCAAAGAGGCTACTTTTGAGACACCTCTTCTTTTAATTTCTCCATCCCCTCAGCCTTATGTATTTTTCAATCCATCCTTTGACATTTAACTCTGTTCCCCTGTACGGGCTCTTCTTAAACCCCTGCTCTTCTGAAAGCCCCAAGAGGACTCCTTTTACCATGGATGAGGCCTTTCTGGGCAGAACATTAGGTGTTAATAAGTTTTAATACATATTGTGCTTGGAGACTGCTGGCGAGGCAGAGGAAGGAGGAATCTGAATACAATAAATCATAGAGCTTTCCTGTCCAAATTCTGCTTGAGATGTAAATGTTGTGCAAAAAAAGAAACCCACTCCCAGATCCTATCACCCTTGTCCCATGTATATTTCTTCCCTCGGAGCAAACCATGCAGGGTTCAGAGTGAAGCCTTTTGTTCCCAGTAGTTCACTCTTGCTTTGCTTGCGTGTTGATACCTTCCCTTTAGCTTTGGGGGACCTATGGGGTGGGATAGCTTTGAATATCGCTTTGATTTGTGTTTAGCAAAACCCCTGCCCGCTATAGCTAGGCCATCGACCTGGGCTTGGTTATCCTTCACCAACCCTCAATATTAGGGGAGAGTATTTCAGCAAACGTCACCCGCGTGAAGAGGGAACGAGAGAAAGGGGTTAAACTGCAGGCAGGAAAGGGAAGGAGGGGACCAGGCACAAACAATCGGCACCTGGGCTCTATTGAAGACTAAAAGTGGAAAAAAAAAAAACCAGCTTAGCTGAAAAATCTGCTCATTGTGAGGGACAGCTAGTCCCGAAGGGAAACCAGCAACCCCAGTCAGAGAGAGAAGGAAAAGGATTGGAAAAGCCTGTGCTGTCCAACGGCCGTGGGATGTTTAACTCTTCCCAAGCCAAAGACAGAAATACTTTTCATACCCAAAACATTTTCTGTCTTGTTAAAACATCAGCCAGATGGCTGATTCCTTGATATTGCTTCTGGGGCGAGCTGGGGCTGCCTCCTTACTGCTCTGGCCAGGCAGGCAGAAATGTGGGAAAAGCAGGCAGAAGGGGAAATTCCCTGCAAGACAGGGTTTGCCAGGGCTGCAGCGAGCGGCACAGACCTGCACAGGTTTCTGAGGTGGTGGTGAGGATCGGCACAGAGAAAAACTCATGTGTCCCCTGCTCAGGGCTGCAATCCCATGGGATTGGCTGTGGTGGGAGGCGGGATGGATCTCATGGCAGCCCTGGGCCTAAGGAAAAGGGGGACCGGACCTCAGTCACAGGCACAAGGGGAGAGAGGCTTCCTGATTTCTGCTCTCTCTTTTTGGGTGCCATAAAAAAAAGTAATCTTGGCCATTCTGCTCCCCTCCGTTTGGGAGGATTCTATAAGTTGCCTGGAGTTATTTCCCACATATTTCTAGGTTAAAATAACATAAGTACGGTCTGTCTCTAGCATTTATAAACTGCGGCAGCTTTCTGCTGCAGAGCCGGGCAATGAAGGATAAGTCAGTTTGGTTTCCTGCTGTCATGACCAGCAGAAATGCAGCTCACAACGTTATGGATATGTCACCTACCAGTGCTTCCCTCCTTTCTCTTGTAGTCTGTGACATTGGCAGGACGGGCAAGGAGGGAGGTTTTGCTGTAGTTGTTCCCTGTGGGATTTGCCTGCACTGTTGCGTTGTGCCGGTTTGTGCTATCAGTCCCTCATCACTCACGGTTTTACCTTGAACCCCCAGGAAGGCTACGCTACGGTATCCCGTCTGGAGAATGATGTTATTAGAGAGGCTTTTAACTGATTGCATTAAAACGTTAAGATTGCACAGGATAAAAGGATGTCGGTTCCCCTCTGCGTTTGCCCCAGGTGCTGAGGTTCATAGTCTCCTCTAAACCGAAACAAATGGAAAAAAACGTATCAATTTGATATTACACTCATTTGCATCAGAAGTCAAGGATTCTCTTTTAGGATGCACTGACAGCACACAGCACGCAGCCTAAATATGTATTATTAACGTGATTCATTCAGCTGCAGTTCTAGGAAACATCACGGAGGGGGAATTATGGCTGAGCGTATGAGTAAAGCACACTGCTGGGATGCTCTAACCCCACGAAAACGCACGAGCAAGGATTTACATTCAAATCTAAATGCAAATTCCTTGCATTTGGGAGAAAACTACAAAAATGTTAAGATGTAGAAATGCAAAAATAAACACTCAAGACACCTGAATTCTGCCCTGAAGTAATGTTATGTGCAGAAAAGTTGATATGGGCTTGTTCTCATTCAGTATCCGTACTCCTGCTAAACTGGCTTAGTCATGGTTACTTGTCTAGTTCGTGCTGAAGGAAGAATTAAGGCTGTTGGCTGCAATTGCAAAATAATAATAAAAAATGTTTCCAGACGGTGCTATCTGAAAACAAGTTTAATTTCCAGGTCTATTGTCTGAGACTCGGGTCAGAAGGAAGCAGAGCCTGTACTAGAAGGATGTGGAAAAGAGCAGAGACGCTAATAGCAGAGATGTATGTTGGATTATATAGGTATGGCTAAACCAGTGGGGCAAACTGATCCAGAGCCACCAAAAGGCAGGACGTCCTCTGCCTGCTCTGGTCTCAGAAGCCTCCTATGGTGGTTTTACCATCCCTTTTCGCTCTGCTTCCCAGGGTGGATCAGGGCGACAGATCTGCAGGGTATCAGAATAATCCCACCGCTCTGGCTTGCTCCTAGGGAATGGCTCTCCCTCTTAAGAGGAGAGAAAATGCATGTGCTTATTCCTCCTCTCAGTATTTTATTCTTCCCTAGATTACTTCATGGTACTCTCTGGTACTCTAATACTTGATGTTGGAAGAGAAAAATGATAAATTAACTTTCCTGTCCTGGAGCAAGATGGAGATGTTATGGATAATGGTGCAGGGGTCATCTCTCTCTTACTGTTCTTGGCTTTTTTTTAACATCTAAAGAAAGATTTAGGGACTGTTTTTGTTCTTACAGCATAATTAGATGGTCAGAAGTTGCACTTTGCTTGTGTGGCTTCACAGAGCCTTTCAGCGGCTCGTCTGCTCCCCTAGGCTGGAGGGAAGGTCTGTTTGCTTGCAAGGCCACTGTCTGAAGAGCATCACCGAGAGGTAAATCGCTGTAACCCTTTCTGGGCAGCTGCCTGCTCCGAGGAATCAGAGCTGAGGACAAGTGATGCTCATGACTTCCATCAAGTGCTGTGGAGCTGAGGAAACAGAGAGGAGGCTGCTGTTGCTTCACAGGATCTCCCTGTGCTGGTGCAGTCCAAGTGCTGCTCCCGAGTCTGCGCATCTGCAGCATCCTTTGGCAAGCNCTCCAGATGTGGCCTCACCAGGGCTGAGTAGAGGGGCAGGATCCCCTCCCTCGACCTGCTGGAAACGCTCCTCTTAATGCACCCCAGGACCCCATTGGCCTTCTTGGCCACGAGGGCAACTGCTGCCTCATGGTCAACTTGTCATCCACCATGATGCCCAGGTCCTTCTCAGCAGAGCTGCTCTCCAGCAGGTCGGTCCCCAGCCTGTACTGGTGTCTGGGGTTATTTCTCCCCAGGTGCAGGACCGTCAAGCTCCAGGATCCTCTTTCTTTCCATATTCATTACTTATTATTCAAACTGTTAAGTAGAAGAGTCTCTTGATAGAGCCCTGATTAAGGAGTAGATGTGGCTGGTGTTTGGATGGGGCAGGCAGTGTCAAAGCACAAAGTGGGTGTCTGAAATTTGCTTGGCACAGTAAACATTCCTGTGGGGTTTGTACAAGGCTGTTCCTTCCCGCAGAGGACCTCGCTGGTCGTCCCTGCACTGGAGCTTCAGCTCAAAGGAGCTTTTCCCCCTGGTCAACGTGAGCAGGTTCTTTTCCACCTACCTCCATCCAACAGCGCAGCCATTTGTGATCTTTTCCCCAAACCTATATGAGCCTCCAAGTAGTTTAGGAAGGGGCTGGCATGCGTCATAGCCCAAAGCAGCTTGTTTTTTGGTTAACCTTCACAGGATCTCCCTGTGCTGGTGCAGTCCAAGTGCTGCTCCCGAGTCTGCGCATCTGCAGCATCCTTTGGCAAGCAGGCCCCAAACCTCCTACTTGCTGTGTCGCTCAACATCTTGTGCACATTTCTGAACCTGGCTCTTCCTTGCATCATCTGAAGGCACCTTGGTCTTGTATTGGAAAACAGAGGGAACAAGCGAGAACTGTGACTGCCCTTCACCACCCACGGTCATGCTCTGGTTTGTTCTTGGTGAAGCCTGGAGAAACACGTAGATGTGGGTGCAGGAAAGGGGTTGCCATCTCATTTGACCTCTCTTTGTCCTCCTCAAGGAGCTACAGCTGTGGAAGTGGAGACCAAGACAGTTACTTCAGCAGCTGCTGCTGGTGGGACTAGTAAACATGGCTTTTAAATGCTTCCTGAGAAAAATAAAAATGTGTTTCATACCAGATATGATGCATAATATCTGTTTTTTCCCCCCCAAAAAAGCATGACTGAAATTTAAAATTTAAACCAATTGAGAAATGGAGGAATTTTATGCATGATTTAAGAGCAATACAGGAATAACTAGACACTGCTATTAGTACCTCTCTGAAACTAGTTATTAAAACAAAGAAGACATCCAAGGAAAAGTGTGAAATAGATTTTTAGATATCTAATAGTTTCTGAATATAGTGTTTTTAATTGAAAAAGCTTCTAAAGAGTTTAATGATAGTTTACATCTTCCTTAAAGCACAAGCTGCTTGAATTACTGCTTTCCTGAGAATCTTGGCTTTTTGTTTCTTTTTCCTTTATAAAAAAGGGCAATTTGGGGACTTGCGGCAAAAAGCTGAAAATGTGACCCAAATGAATGCTAGAAGTTTTAAGCATGTCAGAATGAATAAAAGGAACCCCAACAGGTTGCTTCTGTTTAAGTCCCTGCACTTTTGGAGGCTTGTTTTGGCACTACCAGTTAATTCCTCTGCACTTTTTCACCTTCCAGAGAAGCAGTGGGAGCTTTAGAGGTAGCGTTTTGTAATCCTCCAGCAACCTACCCGTGCTTTTGTTTCCCACCTCTCTGTTGCCAGGCGCGAGAAGGTTTAATCACAAAATGATTGATAACTCCGTTTAAACAGAACATTAGCCTAATGGCGTATGAAACGGGAGCAGAGTTGTTAGCTTATGTACAAATGTGTTCCTTAAAGAGCAACCCAAGTCGCCTTGTCTCGCGCTGGGAGC
>VWPW01004002.1:20562-35224 GCA_013389825.1 Crypturellus undulatus | reverse complement strand
GAGCCTCCAAGTAGTTTAACTTCCATCAAGTGCTGTGGAGCTGAGGAAACAGAGAGGAGGCTGCTGTTGCTTCACAGGATCTCCCTGTGCTGGTGCAGTCCAAGTGCTGCTCCCGAGTCTGCGCATCTGCAGCATCCTTTGGCAAGCAGGCCCCAAACCTCCTACTTGCTGTGTCGCTCAACATCTTCTTGTGCCCGTTTCTGACCCTGGCTCTTCCTTGCATCATCTGAAGGCACCTTGGTCTTGTATTGGAAAACAGAGGGAACAAGCGAGAACTGTGACTGCCCTTCACCACCCACGGTCATGCTCTGGTTTGTTCTTGGTGAAGCCTGGAGAAACGCTTAGATGTGGGTGCAGGAAAGGGGCTGCCATCTCATTTGACCTCTCTTTGTCCTCCTCAAGGAGCTACAGCTGTGAAAGTGGAGACCAAGACAGTTACTTCAGCAGCTGCTGCTGGCGGGACTAGTAAACATGGCTTTTAAATGCTTCCTGAGAAAGATAAAAATGTGTTTCATACCGGATATGATGCATAATATCTGTTTTTTCCCCCCCAAAAAAGCATGACTGAAATTTAAAATTTAAACCAATTGAGAAATGGAGGAATTTTATGCATGATTTAAGAGCAATACAGGAATAACTAGACACTGCTATTAGTACCTCTCTGAAACTAGTTATTAAAACAAAGAAGACATCCAAGGAAAAGTGTGAAATAGATTTTTAGATATCTAATAGTTTCTGAATATAGTGTTTTTAATTGAAAAAGCTTCTAAAGAGTTTAATGATAGTTTACATCTTCCTTAAAGCACAAGCTGCTTGAATTACTGCTTTCCTGAGAATCTTGGCTTTTTGTTTCTTTTTCCTTTATAAAAAAGGGCAATTTGGGGACTTGCGGCAAAAAGCTGAAAATGTGACCCAAATGAATGCTAGAAGTTTTAAGCATGTCAGAATGAATAAAAGGAACCCCAACAGGTTGCTTCTGTTTAAGTCCCTGCACTTTTGGAGGCTTGTTTTGGCACTACCAGTTAATTCCTCTGCACTTTTTCACCTTCCAGAGAAGCAGTGGGAGCTTTAGAGGTAGCGTTTTGTAATCCTCCAGCAACCTACCCGTGCTTTTGTTTCCCACCTCTCTGTTGCCAGGCACGAGAAGGTTTAATCACAAAATGATTGATAACTCCGTTTAAACAGAACATTAGCCTAATGGCGTATGAAACGGGAGCAGAGTTGTTAGCTTATGTACAAATGTGTTCCTTAAAGAGCAACCCAAGTCGCCTTGTCTCGCGCTGGGAGCCGCTCACTAATCTCCCTGCAAACGTCTCCCTCTCGTCAATCTCGTGCTCAGGAGCCCTCGTTGGGTCGCTCAGCGGGCTCAGACGACGCGGCAGAAAGCAGGAGGTCCGTGTGGCAGGCTAAGGAAGGCTGTGTGCAACCTAGAGCACCGCTCCCGCTGCCTGCGTTACCCCGCGCTCCTCACGGGAGGCCGCTCCACCTCAGAGGTGGCGAGGTTGCTTCTCTGAGGCGCTCCTGAACACCGCGATCATCTGAATTCACGTGGGATTCTCTTTTTTTTTCTTTCTTTTTTTTTCCCCCCCAGAGGAGGTGATTCTTTCAGCTGCCTTATCCTTCGCTTTCTTCTGAGCACAGTAATTAAAACGGAAAGCAGAGTGCAGGCACTGAGGTACGTGGCCAGCAGCTACCTCAGTGCCTGCACTGGTCCTGGCCCCAGTGCCTCCCTTTGAGCGAGCCCCGTGGGGAGCAGGCTGAGCATCCACATTAAACCAACAGCTCAAGGCCTGGATTTTGTTTTGTTTTGTTTTTTTTTTTCTTTTTCTTCCCAAACCTCAAGCTGGCAAAAACCGTGGAGGATGAGCAATCCTTCCATCACAACGCACCGCAACGAGAGAGAGCAGGATGTAGTACCAGCACTACAATGGTTGAGTGGTTTGCAGTGGGACGCCCCCACCTAGGAGCATGACTTAAGCAGTTCTAGTTTTAAATATCAGTTTTAAATACTTCCATGAACCAGAACTAACCTGACCCGCATTTGAAACTTGCCGTACTTTTCCGTTATCGCACGCTTAGAGCAAAACAGCTTTTTTTTTAGCCAGTGCATTTATAAAGATTACGCAGTCCATATCACCATTTTAGAAAGAGTTTTCACTGAACATTTATTTTCCTTTATTCCTTCTAATTAGTATTTGGCCAAGAGGAGCTACAGCTCCGTTTCTAATGCTACCTGTCCCTGAGTGACCAGCTCAGGAATACTGCACACGTCATTACACGGTTAACCTCTTTTCACCCTGAGTGTCTCACTTGTAGATGAAAAGTCCATCCGACTAACTGATTCCCATGCATCCTGACAGGCCTGTCAGTCCTGCTCTGCAAAGCATGTGTCCATGCCAGATTTCTGATGATAAACAAGCTATGACTGATATTCCCTTTATACCCTGCGAGAGCAGCCATTAGCCCTGCTGGAATTGTTCTATTGCACCAAAAGCTACTGAGCAGAAGGTTTGCAAGGCTTTTATGTCTAAACCAGCTATTTATATCTTGAATGCTGTACAGCAGTGATGGGAAGTGAATCATCAAAGGTGCTTTGATTGCATGAATAAGACTCAATTTCAGGTTTATCATAATGATGCAAATATACTTCCCTGGAGAGGCATGCAGGGGTCTCTTGCTTGCTCTGCTGGCAGCAGAAGCGAGGGCTTTGCCCCCTTCAGACCCGACTAATTAAGTAGGAGGGCCAGGAGGAGCTGGTCAGTAATTAAGTGGGATATCTCCAAGGTGCTTTTGGAATGAGAGAATGAGCAGTGACTTTTAATGTTGCAGATTATTGCTTTTGTATCAGAATTCACAGTGGTGAATGCACAGAGGTCCTGCAAGCTACGCCGTCACGGAAGGCAGGAAAGTGTAAGCCGGCTGAAGCTGTCACTCACGGGGAGAGATGGCTTTTGTTGGCAAGGCTGCAGCGCTGGCTTTTGCTCTACCTTTTCCCTCGCTCCTGCTGACTTTTAGCATTTCCCCACTGTGTTTCAGGACTGCTTCAGCTGCCTGTGAAACACCAGGGAACTGGTAAGGAAAACCTGGAGCCTTTGGAGTTCCTCTGCGTTGCTATGAGAGCAGCAAAGTCACCCCGTGGACCTGGGATCATCTGGGACCAGGACAAAGTTTTCTTCCTTTCTGTGGGGCAGCAGAAGCTTATAAGGAGCTGGGATGTTTCAGCCTGGAGGTGTTGACCAGTGGGATGGCCGCTGAAAAGCCAGGGCGATTTGTGGTGATCAAAGATGTCATATCTAGTTGATGGCATTGGGTATGATTATTCACAGTCTCCTTTATAATGAATTAACGAAACCTTGCTATGAAAAGAGATCAAAAATAGGCTCCTTCATCATCTAGTAGGATGAATACCCATGGGAAAATTTTGAGGAAGGCAAAAGAGTGGGATGAGATGTTTATAGGACCTTCTCCTTTCCCCTGACATCTATAAGTAGCCTTATACTTGACATTTGATAAGGAGGTCTTTAATTAAACAAGTTATTTTATAAAACCATCCAGCTACGTAAGTTTGTAGATGTTGATGGCCTCATCTGGTATTTCCTGACATTGTCCTGAAACTCCGTCATCTCCAATCCTTGTAATATTTAAGGTATCTTAAGGTATTTTATGGGTGTAAGTTGAAGCACAAGAAGTTCCACCTCCACATGAGGAAGAACTTCTTCACTGTGAGGGTGCCAGAGCCCTGGCACAGGCTGCCCAGAGAGGCTGTGGAGTCTCCTTCTCTGGAGATCTTCAAACCCACCTGGATGCCACCCTGCGCTCCATGCTGTGGGTGTCCCTGCTGGAGCAGGGGGTTGGACTAGGTGATCTCTAGAGGTCCCTTCCAGCCTCAGCCGTTCTGTGATGTCTGGCAGAAGTACAGAATGGCAGAGAGCTGTCATTTTATGTGTATTTCCAGGTGGGGCATGTAGATATCATGTAAATGTGGCATGAGAATTAGCTTGAAATGTGGTCACATTCATGCAGTCAAAACAGGTCTGATGAACCACTTCCTATCGCTGCCATGCTACGCTGAGGATACAAATACTGGTGTTTGTGTCCATGAGAGGCAGCATGTCCATGCATTGTTTTTTTAAGATTATTTTATTTTCTCTCCTTTTGACAGCGCTCTTATCGATGGAGTAAATTGCTAATTTTGTTCGTATAGTCGCCATCATTTTTGGGAGCTCTGGCTGGTTGCTATAGCACAGCAATCTGTTCCTTGCACCAGGCGGGTAGCAACACACTGTTTTTAACACAGCTACAGCTGTGAGTAGGTAACACCTGAAATCACGCTGCTAGCACCCCCAGCTCCCTCCTCCCAGCTTTCCTTTAGCAAATATCGACACCTTCTTTCACAGAAATATATTTTTTTTTACCCAGAATCAATTTTTCCAATTTGCCTCTCCCGATAGATCAAAAAGTGTTACCTTAAAATTGGTGCCACACTCCTGCCGCAGTGACCTAGCTGCAAAGGGACATGCAGAGGTTTGAAGACTAAGCGCCCCACTGCTGTGCACATCAGCAGCCAGGGACACCGGCGAGGTGAAGACCCTCTTGCTTGGGAGGAGTTTTTGCAGAATTTACTTAGGAATTTATTCTACTTGCCTGCAGAAGAAAAGAAATCCATTTTTAACTTGGAGAATAGAAAATCCATGTTGGTTTTACCAGCTGGAGCTCCGCTGGAGCTCAACTACAGCAAGAGTTGGGCCAAAGTCTCCACAGGTGTAAAGCACCACAGCTGCGCCGGCGTTAGCCTGCTCGTGCCAGCCAAGCTTAGCGTTTCTCATTGCTGTTTTATCACACTGGTTCGCCTCTGCTTAATTCTCAAAAGGAGACATTCGAGCAGGAGCAGCCGGGCTTGTAAAAGTCATAAATATGATGCTGTGATGGTCAAAACACCAAACCAGAACAGTGTTGTTTTTCCAGTGCAAAGTTTGCAGTCCTTTATTGACTCTAAGATCTACCCCACTGAGGGCAAACTGGGTGGCTGTTTGTTTGGCGTAGGCAGTGGCTGGATGCTAAGGGGATTTAACCAGCTCATGCAGTTTCTGAAACCTCTGCAGAAAACCGCCTCGGTGAGCAGAACAGGCCTTTAATGGTAACTTTCAGAAATAAAGAAAAAGAAATGGCAGTGCCCCTTCCTGCAGTGATGTGGTATAACGCTTCTTTTTCTTAAGGAAAACCTCCCTTCATTGAAGAGCCCGCGTTCAACGAAGCTGGAAGTTATAGGGAGAAAAAAAGCTGCAGATTAACAGAGGAAAGAAACAGCAAGAGCGCTCGCAGGGCGTTGCACAAAGATTTTAAGATGTAGACCTTGCTCAGAAGTATAAACAGGGAAAAACAGTTGTTTAATGTCCTAATTATTCCCTAGTCTGGAGAACTGTATACAGAATCACACAGAATGATGAAGGTTGGAAGGGACCTCTGGAGAACATCTAGTCCAGCCTCCTGCACAGGCAGGGACACCTGCACGTTGCACAGGATCGTGCAGGCGGGTTTTGAATATCTCCAGAGAAGGAAAACTGCACAGTAAATCCATTGAGGTTTGCATCCCACCCTGGGACCGGGAAGCACGTGTGACTTTGTGATCTGCGTGTGAAATAATATACTGCATCATTGAACCCAAATCATTAAAAGAAGTCTTCCCCCTCCTCCTCCCCTTGAGCTCATTTAGTCCTTGAATTTTGACTCAGCTTTAATATTCTCTCTGTCTATAATCAACTCCACTTTTAGACCCCGCTGTTCAGCTGTTACTGCAATGTTATCTTCGGAAAGACTGAGTGGGGAAAATGTTGATTTGTTTTGATCTCAGGGGAAATTATGTAACTCGGTGACAAGCTCACCAACGCTAACTCTTAATACATATCAAGACAGCTTGCATAGAATCACAGTTGTTTGGTTGCAGAGACATATTTAATTGCATTTAATTCTTGAATGCTCATTTCAATTGTATGAATAAGGGGTTGGGGGTCTTGTTTTTTTTTTTTTTTTTTTCGGTTTGTTGTTCTGAATGGAACAAAATTGGGGAAAAAAACTTTCAAAATATTTGTTTTCATTTCCAAGTTCTTTAATCCTCCTTAGCGGCAGCTATCCCTCTTAATTTTTACTTTGAAATGGAGAAAAATTGTAGTTTCAAAATGAAAAACTTGGCCACTTCATGCAGAAATTCCTAAAAATTCGTTAAAAATTTAAAATAAGGCATTTGGGTATACGTCTAGACCTGTTTGTTGATTTGAGTCAAGGCTCTCAGGTATTTTTATTCAAATCCGAGTCTCTTTTGGCTATATGTTTGCTTTGCTGCTGCACAGAGCCCAGGGAATCCTACAGATGGGGATACAGCTCTGCAGCCCGTGGGTCTGATGTCCAGGAGATGCATCTAGACATCAATGCGCTAAGTGATGATCAATAAGGGGCGAGACCACGAGAAGCACAGCCCACGGCTGCCTCTCCTGCTGCTCCGCTGATGGCTCAGGCAGGATCTGCTGCTCCCGATCCATCGGGATCAGGAGATTGACAGGATTCTGCTGGCCCAACACAAGGGCTGTCTGCTGACCCGCCGTGTGGCACTGGGCAGGGAGCTGCCTTTGACAGGGCTCACAGGGACCGAGCGCTTTCCAGTTACTTTGGAATTCATCTTTTCTTCTTTCCCAGAGAGATTTTGAAAGAAATAAAAGCGTGCCTGCCTCTGAATAATTTTTCTTTTTCCAAAATCCCGACTTGCAATAATAGCTTCTCAAAAGCAGGAGCAAGGCGGAGTCTTTGAGCCTTGGGTTTGCAAGGCATAATTGAAATGCTGTTTTCTTGATTGGCTGGGGCAGCCGGTACAGAGAGAGGCTGAAGCTGCAGTACTTACAAGGAGTATTGCACTGGGAAGAAAGTCCCGCTTTTCAGAACCCAGAGCAGGCCCTGTAGCTCTTACCTTTCCTGGCATTGCCTGCCACTTGCATTAGGTCTCCAGCTGAAGCCACTCCTTCATTTACGGCAAATACCTTGTGTCCTTTTAAGTCTAAGTCTGGCCCAGTTTATTTTCTCTTAAACAGGTGGCCATCCACCTTCCCTAATGCCAAGTCTTTATGCAGAGCAAAAGCATTTCAGAGGAAAACCAGCCAGACAAGCCTCATGCCATAGGTGATCACCCTTCTTCCTCCCTAACATCTGGCATGAGCTCGTCCTCCTCCGACTGCTGCCGCTGAGATATCGTCCCATCGAGGCCTTTGCCGTAGCAGGGCTCTCTGAATCAGGTCAAAGCAGGCTGTGCAACCTCCCCTGCAGCAGATTAAATCGCTCAAGGATTTGTTACTTGCATTATTTCTGCAATTAGGGGACTGCAGCAGTTTTCTTGTGGTATAGTTAGTTCCCATTTGAAGCTTCCCCTGGATTACCTATTGAATTAGAGTCCCTAGCCCACCCAGAGGTACCGATAATGTCAGCTAGCGTCACACTGGCTGAAGGGCTAGTGCACCTATAACATTCCGATTTGAAACATGAGTGTTTTGAGACAATAACCCTTAATGCACGAGGAATTAATGCACCACAATTTCAGGGTCTTTCCTTAGCTGCCCCCTGCACGTTCTTGCAGACAAACTCGGCTCTCTGGTTGATGGCTGAGCTGTCAGACAGCAGGTGTGGAAGAACAGCAGCGGTGGGAAGGAGGAGAGGAGAGAGGGAGAAATCTAGTGTGAAAGAATTTAAGGGCTGCAGTACAAAGACGTGAGCTGTCAGCCAGGTTCAGGGACCTTGGAGCAGCTCTCTGCAAAATAAGAATAACAAATAAATAAACCCTAGGTTTTAATTAACATGTTCTTTCATTCATGCACAAAATTAAAAACTCATCCATCCTCAATCATCATCATCTTTTTTTTTTAATTATGAGTTTTTGCTATACTAATTGTTACATTTGTCCAATTCCATCAAATCAAATCAAACTAATGACAGCCAGATGGTCGCGTCTCTCAAGATTCCTTACTCAGAGCTAATTCATGCCCTCTGCTGTGCTGAAGCAAAGAGCAGAGGGAGTCTGTGCTCTTCCTCCAGGACAGGATTAAAAATATACTCTTATTCAGCAGAGGGTAAATCTGGTTATCGCTGTGACTGGTTCTCCCCCCAGAGCGGGGGTGGTGGGGCTGACCAGCCTGACGGATGGTTGGATTACTGACCCCTTTCATACAATGTAGTCAAAACCATGCAAGAGGATAAGTGAGGAAGAATAATCTGGTCTCTTTGGAGCAGAAACGAGGTGGGTTTGACCTCTTTAAACCATTCTGAAGGACATGAAGATTTGCACACCTCCACCTGCTCATGCACTCACGTCCTGCTGCATCAACTCTTCCACATCCCTGAGCTCCGTCTTAGTCCATAACCTATATACATAAAATTAAGGGCAAGATTTGTATCCACATTTTTTTGTTCAGCAATAACAGACTCAAGTTGTTGTTTCTGGCAGCTCCTGATAATACATGCATATTAATAACTGCAGCAGTTTATTTAAGAAACAGCGGGTCAAACCTGTTGTGATCAGTTGAATGATACTTGAAAATCATTACAGGGTGCACCCATTGTAAGTTATGGTAATTAAGCCTGCTGTTATTAACACTCTGCCCTTCCTTATTGCCAGTTTAATTTCCTTGAACATTTTTACATCCTACTCCTCATTCTGCCTTGGGGGTTTGTAGTAAAATTCAATAATCATTTTCCTTTCTAATTTTCTATTAAAGCACCATCTCATTCTGCCATTACAGCTGAGAACCTAGTTAGGGCTCAGTGTAAACTCGCCTGCTGCTGGATCTTCTTGTGCAGCTCCGTCATCAGGTCCTGCAAGTAGCTTTTTTGAGATGACGCAGGTTAATGAGAGGCTCTCCAGAGACCTTGAGGCTGTAAGGCAGGCTTGGAGCCCACAGGTTTTGGAAGAGTTAACTATTCAGTCACTGCAGTAGACTTTTTGGAGGCGTCTATCGCCCTATTACTTTTGCCAGATTCTCCTGCTAACTTGATAGTTAGCAGTTGGGTGGCTCAGCATGTGCTTCCAGAGGACCTATCACCAGTCAGACAGATTGCTGCTATATGAAACCAACAGTTCTGGCCATTTCTGGGGTGAAATCAAGCATTTTTTACTTCCATCAGAGTTCATTATTTTTAATTTTTTAAATTCTCTTTATTTCCAAGGAGTGCAGGCTCAGACACCTTATTCTATAGCCATATCTCATCACTAACTGCATCCTTGCTTTAGCTGGAAAACCTCACTTGTTTTCCATCTTCCCTCTCTTTTTTTCTCTTTTTTTGATTGACAACCTAGAAATAAGGGGAAAAAAATGGTTCAGCGGTTCACAGTCCTTGGCTACAAAAATATGTGGTTAATTTTAATTTTTTTTGGCACAGAGGAATAGCAGAAGCTTGTTCATCAACAAAAATCTGATATTCAGGCAACACTGTCCCTCTGTAACTTGAATGGTTGAGCCAAAATTTCAATTTCAGGGAAGGTTTCTTCTGTCCTTTCCATCTCGGCAGACAGCCGGACTCCCTGTAAGATGACCCTTAAGCTTTGTCTCCAGAAGAGAATTCTGAAGAGTAACTTTTCCATTTTTGGAATCCCTTGAATTGTGTCAAACAGGACATTTTTTTAAAATGTTTCTGGAGAGAGATGCTCCTGGAGGCTCCACAGAGATTTCAACTCTCTCTCTAGTTCTGCTGATACAGCTACAGAAATCAGGAAAGCATCTCCTGGCTGTTTAAAAACAGGTATTGCTGTCAAGGCTGCTCTTAGACACCAAAACAAATGCACGATGATTCTCACGGGACAGACCAGGAAGGGTTAAAAGGCACCTGGACAGCGTGGGACTGGTGCCCCTGAGGCCTGTTTGCTGGGAGGGCAGAGCTATAAAAGGCTGCAGAAGGCCCGTAACCCCCTTTTGAAAGGGAGAAGGTGGAGGTGGCTTGTAGCAGAGCTTGGAGGCAGAAGATGCATGTGAGCGGCAGGAAGGGAGGGATGCAGAACTGACTCTACTGCTGCTACAAGTAAGTCATTTTGAGGGGAAAGAAGACTGAGGGGCTGGAGCTGGTGCCTCTGTGTTGGAGAATCTGAGTGCCTGCAAAGTGCCCGCACGCTTGGTGAAAGCAGGCCACGGTATTGGTGTGGTGTTGGCTGCTTAGTGCTGAAGCTGAAATAACTGGTACTTGAAAAAGTGAAAAAGACTTCCGATGGATTTAACCTGTTCTTTCTTATAGAAGGCTCAGAACTTTCTTCTGTTTTTGATCTTTGTTTTTGGTGCAGGGGTAACCTGGATTTTTGCAGTGCTGTAGTAGGCAGAACCTGTAGCTAGTCCTGCAGGTGTGTGTCCTTCTAATGATGTTTGACTAAGCTGTTCCTCGGGTGCAAAAGAAGGCATAGTTAAGGGCCCATGTGTGAAGGCAATGGTGTGATGCAGTGTTGGGTGTTATATGCTAGCTTCTTTCTTGTGAGCAAATTAAATCGCCTGTATGTCTCTGCAGAAGATCCAGACCTGCAGAACCTATGTAGCAAGCACCTGAGTGCCTGCTAAACAGGTTTTAGTTGGATGTAGTGGGAGCTTTTCTTTTAATCCTGGTAGGAAAACCTTCTACCTTTTAGTTCTCTTCTGCTCCTGTGACGTTTGGTTTCCCCTCCTCAAAAGCGTTGGTGTAACCTAGCTGCTAGAGCAGAGCCTAGAACTAGAGCAGGCTAGAGCAGCTCCCTTTCAGCACGTACAAGGGTAGGTCTAGGTTTGGCCTCTCTCAGGAAGCAGGGAGAAAGTTCACACCTTGCTTGCACAATAGGCTCTGCACAACGAGAACATCCTGGTCACCTGCCCAACTGCTTAATTTGGCGTGAGCAAGCTCGGGAGTGGCGGCAGTGAAGTCCAGTGGTAAGGAAAGCCGCAGATAGTGGGTGTACGCTGGCTGCTGGAGACACTGGGCTAATCCTTGCTCCGCAGGCAGGTTGCACATATGGTCTTCATGCCGTAATGCTGCTGTCCTCCTGCTCTGCGCCCTCCTTGTGCTTTTGGCCTGGGTGGGAGGTGCCTGCCAGAGATCCTGATTCTGAGGAAGATGAAGACTGGATAGGAGAGTAAAAGCATGAAAATTTGCAGCTGGATGTGAGCTGAGTTGCAATCTCTACTCCGATGGTTTTTTTGGCAGCTTAGTGGGGAAAACCGCTTTAGCTGGATCCCGCAGACATCTGTGCTGTTTAACATCATTTGTGGAGTCTCTCTGCAATGAGTGAAGGTAGGTAAGCACATAGGCTTGTGTGACTGCGGTCTTGAGCACCCACCTCTAAATTTGAATTAGTACTCTCTTGTCCTGCAAGATGTTGAGGGGGTGGTTGGACTAAGCGCTCCCCTCAAGTTTCATCAGACTCTGTAGTCGCACTTGTGGGCTAGCTGCGGAGATAAGGAGGAACTGTAATGCTCTGGAGTTGTTGTTTTGGTGTAATAACCTCTTGCAATGAGCTCCATATTCCTGTGACTTCCACTACTGCTTGGCCAATGCCCTGCAATGTAGCTTTACATGGGTAGTGATAGGCCTGGAAAAATGACCTCTTGAAATAGCATATGGTTGTCTCGGGAAGGTCCATTTTTATCCCATGACCTTCTCAAGTTGAGGTGGCTGAATGTTAAAGTAGCCTAGACATAAATGTTCTTTCTCTGGTTTGAGGCTGTAATTCACTTTGGGGGTTCTGGTATTTCATTTTACTGGCTGAATGTGTGTGTTACCTGTAATAGTAGTAGAAGGTGTCAAGTGAATTCCTGCTCTGTAATGGGCAACGGTATCTTATTAGCAATTTTTTTTCCCCCTCAGAATGGTTAATAGACATTTGAACAAGCCTCAAAGGTACTGTGACTGTTTGGGGGCGGGTAGGATGGGGGGAGATAAGAAATGTGTCAATATGCTGGACTAAAATCACTGTTTTGAACTGTGGGCTGACCTCACGGGTCAAAAGGTGGACAAAATTCAGAACCATCTGCTCTCGGGTAGCTAATGTTTTACCCAAAAGCTGGGGTTGGTGGCCTCAACAAGCTGAAGCTGAAGATAGCTCTAGCTTTTGGTGACATTTAAGGCCTAAATAAATACCAGGGAGCTGCACTGTGGACACAGGGCACCTTCCTGAGCTGAAGGCTCTGCTTGTCGTGGTCAGCTCAGTCTCATGCAGGTCTCAGGCTCCAGGGAAGCGTCCAACACATCATCCCCAGTTGGTCTAAGCTCAGATGCCTGTGCTGTAGCCTGGATATCTGAAGTACCTGGGCATTTAACTCTGCTTTTCTCTCGCTGCTGGCCTGCGGCAGCTGCACAGTTAACGCTGCGAGTTGAGTGTTTGCGTCTGACAGGCAGCTTTTCATATCTTTATGACTAGACATTATTATATTGTTCTTTCATTTGATAACTGTGCCAGTAATGGCTCCCATTTGCAGTAAATCTCTTGCGCCTTTTCCCCCTATTAAGCATAAGATGATAACCTTTCTGGGAAGCCGTGCTCAGAAACTCACTGAAGCTTTCAGAGGTGAAGGGGGAAGAAGGAATAAGGCGGGGAAGAGGGGATGGAATACGGTCGCTACCAGCAAAGTGTGTGTTAGGAAGATGCTTTTGGAGAAAGTGTAATTATACCCTGAAGCACTTGGAGAAACCTCCCCAGGAAACAAATATATGGAAGGGCTCTAAGTTGGCAAGTTTCTACAAAGCGCTGCTCTACACCTGAAAACATGCCTGTAGCACACCAACACATGCACCTGGTGTGACTCAATGCAAATATTTGTCTCTGTTTTCTCACAGCCTGCCCGCTCCCCCCTTTTCAAAGCAGAACGTATCCCAGTTCCTTTCTTCCTGACAAGGAAATAACTCATCCCGCTCGGAGCCAAGGGCCTGCAGCGCCTTCCCAAGAGGAGGACGGAAGCCAGCGCGCGCGGCGGCCGCTGGAGCTCGTGCTTCGCGGCAGCCGGCAGGGTCCTTGTGTGTTCTGCTCCAGCTGTAGCACGGCAGCTTCTCTCACTAGGGTATTCCTGGGCTGTGGCAACTGTTCTAGTGTCAAACTTGAGCCCAGAGCTCTTCGGGGAATGCTTGACGTTATGGTCCAACACCTGAGGCACATCTAAACAGGATGGCCTGGAAGACAGGGCCTTCCTATGGCCCCAAAAGGCTGAAGTAGGGCTCACCCCATGGAATGGGGAGGCTGCCTTGTGCTTCCCTCCACCGTAGAGCTGCCTGCAAGCACTGAGGGTGCTTCGAGCTGTCCTGGCACGCTGAAGTCAGGAGAGTGACATGCACAACCTATAGGCTGCAGGTAGGCAGGACCCATAAGCCATGAGGTGATGGATCTTCAGCTGCAGGGCGCAGGCTGGGCAGTTGTTGCCGCCACTGAACAACCGCGCGTGGAAAAGTGGATTTTCACTGTGAAAATCCACTGCTCTTCCCTTCCCTTCTTCCAGGGAAGGAGCTGTGATGTCTGCTAGGGAATTCTCCTAACCTATTCTTCATATAAACCCCCTGCTGCTTTTTTTTAAAGGGATGCATGTGCCAAAATGCTGCAGCGCTTTGTTCCATAATTGCTTGATAGGCTACCTTAAATTATGACCTCTGTGTGTGTGTGTTTTTTTTTTTTTTTCCCTAGGTGATCACAAATTCAGGTTGCAAAATAATTCTTGCTAAATTAAAGGGCTTCTCACCACCATTTCCCACCTAAATTGCCTAAGTTGCAGAAGGGGGCTTCTACCTTCGGTTGGGAAAACAGGATGGAAAATTACAGTGGTTGTCTAGTTAAACACACCGTTAATATTCATTGTCTGAAGTGAATTTATTGTTAGCTTCCCAAGTTCTAATTAAATCATCATTTACACTATAATTTAAGGCATGTACTCTGCTGGTTAAAAAAAAAATAATGGTTATAAAATGTATATATACTTATTGTTGCTGGTTAGTGTCTAATCTGCTTTAATGGATAAAATATTAAAATGGGGCAGCAAGGTACTGATTACCCAGCTATGCCTAATTTCCCATTGCTAAGGTAACCGAAAATAACCTGATTTAGGTAAGGAAATGGTCACGAGACCCCCCCAAAGCCAGGTCTGGGTCGATTCCAGAAACACTCCTGGCTTAAAGAGAAACAAGACCCCTCAAGCCTCAAATAAAAAGCTTTTTGCTCTGCTTTTAGAAATAAATGCTAGCACCGTGCTTTAATTTCCCACGTGGCTGCGTGCACGCGCATCAAGGGAAATTCTTATTTATGGGGATTTGGGATAAATGTGGGCACTGATCCAGCCAGCGCTGCTCTTCACACAGATTATTTCTCCAGGGTCCCCAAAATTAAGGCAGTCTGCCTGCCCTGTGCTGGTGGTGAGGAACGCAGCGAGGGGCTCCCAGCACCTCTCCCTGCCCCACTGTCCCCATGTCCCCCGTGCACTCTGCCCCTATGCACCCCCCAATGACCCCGGTGCACCGTGCCCCTGTGCACCCCCTCCATGCCTCCCCGTGCACCCTGCCCCTATGCACCCCCCATAACCCCCGAGCACCCTGCCCCTGTGCACCCCCCGTGCACCCTGCACCCTGCCCCTGTGCACCCCCCGTGCACCCTGCCCCGTGCACCCCCTCCATAACCCCCATGCACCCTGCCCCTATGCAC
>VWPW01004002.1:0-19877 GCA_013389825.1 Crypturellus undulatus | reverse complement strand
CGAGCCGGGCGCGCGGGGACGGCCGCGGTGGGGGGCGCCGCGCCGCGAAACTTGGGGAAGCGGCGGTTGAGCGGGGCGCAGGGCCCGCGCTGTGCGCCGCGGCGTCTCCCGCCTCCCTCCCCCCCGCTGTTGCTTTATTTTCTTTCCTTTTTTTTTCCGTTCTTTGTTTTGTTTTGTTTTGTTCGTCCCAAACTGCCCCCGTCCGCGCTCAAACTCGAGCAGGGAGCGCGGGCAGCGGCGGACGGGGCTGCTGGGGCCCGCGCCCGCCCCAGCCCGCGAGTGTTGACCCTGGAAGTTGCGTTGGGAAGTCCTTTGGAATCAGTACACCCAAACAGTGTTTTTTTTCTCACTCCCCTCCCTTTTATTTTATTTTTTTAATTGTCTTTAAATAAAACTTCCTAGAAGTACAACTGATGCCCCGTTTGAGCAAAATGCGAGCACCTCTTTCTGTCCTCCTGGACGGGTGTCCTCGTGGGTCTGTCTGCGGAACAGGCTCTGGGTTCAGGGCCCTGCCTTCGGTATTGACATCTTTTTCTGTTTCATTTCGAGAAGCAGGAGAACAGCACGCTCGGGGCTGTGCTGAGCTCTTAAACTCACTCGAAGCGAAGAAAAGTTGAAGTTATGATAATGCTGAAATGCTCGTAAAATGGTTACTGGAATATCTAATTAAAGCACGGGTTTTGTGCACCATACGTGAAGGACGCTGGTGGAGGGTGTCTTGCGTGGTTAGTTTTTTCCCCCATGTTTTATTTTCATAATTTAATGTCAAACTTTTATCCGCCTACCAGGCTTTTTGTCTGGTGTTTGTGGAGAAGGGTAGTGTTGGATTACGTGTGAGTGTGTGTGTATATACATATATATATATATATATATATATATGTATATACATACAAAATGCTGTATTTGGTACTGCTTTTACTGTTACGAACTCAAGCCAAGTTCTTCTATTGGTGGGAAGGAGCTGGTCTCTCCATTTCCTGTAGAAAGTAAGTGCGTCGTGTCATAAAACATAGTATTGCTGTTTAATTAGATAGTTCAGCTTCGCACATTAAATCTCTTACGACTTTTTGGTCCATGTTCTCAAAATCCTGTTTCTGCAGGACTGCTGAACTGCAGAGAGACGGAGTTGTAGAGCTGGGAGGCTGCGATACCTGTTTATCCCCAACACTGCGCTGCAGTTAAGTGTGCAGTAACTTTATGGAGCAGCTCAGCTCTCACCTGGGAAAACTTTTCGCAAGCCACGTGGGATTCCCTTAGCTTCTCGGGAAAAAATCCGGTTTGCAATAGTCACTGTTGCTTCTGCGGACACCAGTTTCTCAGATCTTGTGAACACATAGTTTTTATGAAGTTGCAAACAGTTGTTAGGTCTCTGATGAAATTGGCACCGCTAGGGTAGGCGCGGTTAAAGCAGAGGTCCGGTGCTGCTGTGTTGTCTTGGGAAATGCAGGGGGGATTCTGTTCCGTGAACCTGTGCAAATGGCACAGCCTTATCTCCTGGAGGCTCTGTCAGCTTCTCCTCCTAGGGGAGATGCTGCAGGTTCTTCATCATCTTCAGTTGTCTTTAGTTCTGTTTCTTGCCATAAACAAAGTTGAATTCCAGTCGCTGCCTTGATTGCAAACCCTCTTTACATCAGAAAATACACTTTTCTACTTTCCCCTGTCAGAGAGCTGGGAGTTTGGGTAAAGTGCCACCTCACTCGTTTGCAAGTCTGCTGTTTTCCTGGGCCTGCCTTGTCGCTTTCCTGCTCGTATGGATCCATCTGAGTCTGAGTACTCTGCAAGCTGGAATAAAAGAGAACCCAATGAGCCCAGCTGCATTTTAAAACACTTGTAGGTGGGTTGGTAACATGGGAATGGTGTGTTGGCTCGCTTGGATGTGTAGGACCCAGAATCAGAGAAAACAGATTTGAAGGACAACTTCAGACAGCACCTTGCCCAGTCCAGTTGTCCAAATTCTGAGGTTACCTTGTATCCTGAGTAAATATTTTATTCCACAAGAGGATTATCTTCCTCTTAGTTACAATCTCTGAATGACTTTGTGATCCTTCAGTGACAGGATATTCAGGTACTGTGTTGCACTGTATCCGCCTTAGCTGCAAGTCTGTTCTTCATAATCTGAAGCAACTTAAAGGACTCACTTTAGTTCAGAAAATTATATTCTCTAGGACCTGGCTGTCTCCCCCTTACTCCAGGACTGCTGCTTGCAGCGTTTTTCCAAGAGTTTGAAAAGAAAATGACTCTTCTGTTAGGAGAATTCAGCTCGGTTACTTGCACCTGATAGCTGTGAGGTTTCGTATGTTGGCTTGGAATATCTGGTGGAACAAAATGCCTTTATAATCTAACCCGTAGCGTGCCACGTGCCAATTATGGCATGCCACCTTGCCCACCTAGGAGAGAGGGAAGCACAGGCTCTTTAACACTGGGGAGGCACTAAGATAGTTGCATATGATTTATAATGGTGCCTTAAACTGTTCCTTTGATGCAATGTTTTGCCATCCTTTAGGGTCCTCATATACAGTTTAATGCAGAGCTGAACGCAATTGCTGTCCTCAGTTTGCTAAGCTTCTGTCAAGGCACATAGCTCCGTATGATGTTATGGTTGAATAATATAAATGTGCATGTAAATGTGCAACAAGTATGCCTTAGTATTACCTGTTTTTGTCTGCATTAATACTCTCCTTTAAGGTGAAATTGATAACTGCACCATCTGTACCAAAGAAGAGCAAAGACTTTTGTACTATATAAAAGTTTGCAACATTTATTGCTTCTGTGCATGTACATTTAACTTGCACAATTCCTTAAAATAGCATTATGCTATTATGTTCAATTACTTGCTCCTTTCTTGCTCTTTTTCTTTTCCTGTACTGCGGTTCTGATGTGTCCTAGGTTCTCAAGACAGGGAAAACAGGCGTTTAGGATGTGTCAGTGTTTCCAGAAAAATACATTTTAATGGCTGAAATATATGTGTACACACACATATATATTGAAACCGTTATTTTAATGGATATGTCTATGTTCATCTTGAAAATTCATCATTGCAAAGAAGCTGCTGTTCAACTCTAAAGAGGTTAAACTAACTAAAATACTAAAGCATAACTGATCTAAAAGGTAGGAGTGACTGAAATACTTGCAGCATAGGAAGGTAAATCATGTTTTCTCAAACAGTTGATAAAGAAAAGTGTGGCCGGGTTTTAATCTTACCTGTGGGACCACCATTCTAAATCCAAATAGAACATGCATAATGAAGTTTAGAGAATTACTGCTTAAAACAAGACTAACGTGAGGTGCTTTTCCAATGAGAGCACATAATTATATTTGCATTGCAGCACCTAACCAAAAAAAAAAGCCCCTTCTGTTTTTCTTAACCTGGTATAAGGTGCTTGTAGCATTGCAGTCCGAGGAAGTTGATATTTCTCAATGTTACTCTTTGACGTGGGGAAAGTAGACTGGTCTGCACATGGAAAATGTAGTCCTTGAATTACACACCGGTGTAGCAACAGTAATGCAGTCCCTGCCCTGGATCCTTGTGGATTGGTTATTCTTTTGGAACCATCAGTTCTCCAAAGTGGGATTCTCTGAGAAGTTGTCTTCTCTTTTTCTGTGTTAGCATTTTGCATTTAACAGCCTTATGGACCTGTGCGTGGGAGGACAAAGACGATTGGGAAGCACTGATCGAAAAGAACAGGATCTTTCAACCCATCCTCTACAGGCCCTGTATTAGTTGAACTTTGGTTTTAAAGAAGAGCTTCCTATTCAAGTTAAAATTAGTCTGAGGGTTTATCCACATAGGTAAGATCTGCCTCTGAGAGGAGAGGAGAAGTTCTGCCCGTTCCGCGGCCGATGCCGATCGCGGGTGGAATAGCCAGCGTGTGAGCACTGATGGTAGCGGTGGTTTTCAGAGGTGCACTACGATCACTAGCTCTTTCCTCACAAGGCACAGAAGGATCATTAAATGCTAATGACTTTTGATTACTGTTGACCTCGGTCAATTTAGAATTAGTGACCTAGAGACGGAAAACCACTGTATCTTATTACCAATTTCCTGAGCTATCTGATCTTTTCTTTGTACACCAGCTTTGGTAAGAGGCAGAATAGAATTAAAGTTGACCTCTGCCTTAGACCGAGGGTTGAATGCTTTCAGGTTTGCAATATTGTGTTTAGAAAAAAAAAAAAGTACTCACTGAGAAAGAGAAGTGTGTGGGGTTTTTTTTTTGTTTTTTTTTGTTTTTTTGCCTATTTTTTGTTTTTCTTTAATCTCACAGATTGTCAGGAGCAAAACTCATTACTAAATGAAATGGACAACCTTAAGTATCAGTGATGGGAAATAAAAGTAATATTTATCTCTTTTAAATTTGTAGAAAAGCAGCTTATCTCCTATAACCTTGAGTCGAATTTCTCATTTTGTAGTTGCAGGTTTTCTCATCTCAGAGCTCATTTGTAATTCTTGCTTTTACTTTGAACTATCAAGGAGCAGGTTAGTGTTTATAGGATAAGTTGTGAATTTTCCTCTTAAGATTTTACTGCAGTTACCAAACTATGACGTTAGGGGATATGTATCAATAGACTGGCAAAATCATATATTTTGTGTTGTGATAAAGCTTATCATGTTATTCTATGCCGTTTTCACAGACAAGAATATTTGTATGATAATTCACTGTAGCAGTATTAAATATGAGACTGCAACACTGTAGATTGTGTACACCTGAACCATACTCTATATAGTTATGCTTTATGTGGACTGTCATTTGTGCAGCACACATGTTATTGAAATTATAATGAAAATACAAGTATACCTTTAAACTTATTTTTCTTTCTCACTCGAATATGCTAGCTATATTTATTTTTGTCCAGCTTGGAACAAAATATTTAATTTTATAGAAAAAACTTACAGTGTAGGAGTCTTTGTGTTAGATCGACATATTTTCAGCCTAAATATGAAGTTACTGACGGAACAACTCACACTAAGGTTAAATAGTGAAATCCAAGTAGGTAAACAAGAAAGCTCACAAAGCAGGAGAGGTGGCATTTGTCTTGGGAACATGTTCATGGTAGCCAGTGTTGTCCAGGAGACTTGAGGGATTTTTCATAGGCACATCAGCTCCCTTGAACCTTCTGGGAGCAAAGCTTTTGTTTTTTAATTTTTATTTTGCCTTAGCTATGGGAATTGGTGAGCTAAAATCCCTCTCACCCCACCATTGTGGGCCTGCGTGGCGCTTAAAACAATCAGTTGGAATCTATCCAGAGGGAAACCTTCGCATCACGTGAGCATAGGAGTAAACGGTTTCCGTATTCTTAAATACAATGTTCCGTTTTGCTTTGTTTCAAGAAGGATATTGTTGTAAAAATCAGAAGGGTAATAAAAATGACTGCAAATGTAAAAAGACCGTTTGGGAAGGATGGAATAAAAAGATAAAACTTGCTCTGGTTAGAAGACCTTAGTAAGAAGTTACATGCAGAGATATAGCCTATATTCTAGCAAACAAAGCAAGAATGAGAGAATAAAAGACAACTAAATATCAATTTGATTTTTTTTTAGCTGTACTTACCTGTTTATTTGGCAGCTCAGGCTGCCTTGGTTTTGTTATATTTAAAGTATTAGGGCATTTAGTGAGAGGAAGAAAATGCAAAAACGTCTCTGTGAGTGAAATCTTGCAAAATGATTAAAGTCTCAAACTGTAAAACACAAGGCAATCACTAAGAAGAGTTAGGAGGAATATTTACCAACAGTGTAAGATCTATAGCAAAACAATGTGTAGCTATTTCGGACATCAGCTGGAAGCTTCAAGTGTTAATTCAACATGCGGCACTGGAAGAACCACTGCATGGACTTTAAATTACAGTTCTATTTGATGTTACTCTACTCTTTCCTCTACTCTTTCCAGCTTTTGGCAATTTGAAGAAAGGAACACTTTTTTTCTGCTCCTAAATTATAGCCTCTCTGAGAGTCTTTACAAATTTACCCTTCTTTCTTCCTTCTTTTATTCTTTTTTTTTTTTTTTTTTTTGTAGGAGACCTTGCTAAGACTTAAGCTCCACATTTCCATGCAGCAGGTAGACGCTGGTAGGATTTGGGTAGGTTTCAGTGCTGCCCATCAGAAGCTTGTGAAGGCGCAAGGGCACTGCAAGGTTTGGTTGGCCATAGCTCTCAGTCCCCTTCCCAAGTGATCATTTTTGCAAACAGAAGACTTGGAAGGGTGATCGGGAAGGATTATTTAAAGTGACTAAACAATTCACAGCGCAGGCTTCCTCATAAATAGAATTAGACTTGTACATATTATCATTAAATGACCGATTGAAGTAAACTGGAATTCAATGAAAAGTAGGAGCGAGCAGGTAGTTTTGTTAAACATTGATGTGTATTTATGTTGGTTAATCAAGGTTTACTTTCTAAAATGTGCTTCATAATAAGGGGAATCCAGGATTTAAACAAAGAATTTTAATAATGCATAGACATAATAACTGTGCCAAGGGAGAGACTTGGCAACTTTACAGAGGAGAAATGAATGCATTTTCTCATTGTCTACTTGGAATTCATTCTTCTATTCAGGAACTAGTTATGATAGAAAACTGGGGATTTTGATGAAATCTTGCTTTTTATTGAATTGCCCAGTTCATGATACTACATGAACAACTGAGCTGTAAATATGAGATATAGGGAGGAAACAAACAAACAAAAACAGCCTATTAAAAAAAGGGGAGAGACAGACTTAGTATTGCAGCATGAGAGACTGATGTAATATGCGGAAGAGTACTTGTGTCAACCTGGAAATTAAATGATTTCTCAACTGGAATTTACCTTTAGAAAGGTGAAATCCCATTGCTACCATGCTATTAAAAGTTGTACATCAAGAGTTATGCTAGAATATGCCTCCCATGCCACCCTTCACAGTAGTCTGGAGGCACATTACAGTCTTGAAGGATAAATAAAACCAGGGTAGCAGAAATATTACACAGATTGTTATTTAAATAACAAAACTAGTATTTTGATTTTTAAGACCAGGAGCTGATTTCCAGGGGCATATAAACTGCCCCCAATAATTTGAAGGGGAATGAGACTTGAGGCATAGTATCTCAGTATCTTAGAATATATTCCTTTGTTTAGCTCTTCACAACTAGCATTTTATGTTTTCCTGATGCCTGGGTCTAAATGTGGAATTTCCTACACCATTTAAAATATTTGTTTTGACTGCAATTGTTTATAAAATAAAGATTTATGTATCTTTGTGAAGTATTTTTCTTTTTTTTTTTAAGTTGCATTTATGAAGTTCTGTTGATGTAGAATTAATGAAGAAAAATGAGAATGATAGAAGAGGCTCGGGAACACAAGATAAGAATCTTTTTGAGAAACGAATAGAAGATATTCCAGTGAGGAGAGATCAATTTCCTTGATCCTCTCACCAGACAGAGACTGATTTGAACTTGGAATTTTGACTTGTCTTTCGACAGGGAGTAGTTTGTGGCTTACCTGTGCTGATGGCTAGAGTATTGATTTGTAAAGCCATTAACAGTGTGTGGATACTAAAGGAGAAAACCCCGTCATGGGAAGTAGATTGAAGTTGCCACTGAAGCAAAAAGAATAGTGTGATGACTGGCACAAATTCTTTTTTTTTTTTGACTCTGTGTGTGTAATGATTGATGTTTGACATCTTCTTTCAGAGTTAATAAAAAGTTTGGTGGAAGAAGATATTAAAAACTAAGAGGTTTGCAATCTTGTAGGAACTTTTAGAGCCCATTGGGGAATCAGTACCATATATTTCCCTGTCATAGCAGACCAGGTTTGCTGGGTGGTTTAAGAAGCAGCAGAGCTAGCAGTCGGGCTGGCTTTTTATTTGCAGGGAGAGACTTCAGTCCTGTCATACGCAAGTTATTTTCTTGTCTGCTAGCTTGTCTGTGACTCTGGGATCGAGGTTGAGCATCCTCCATCCGTGGCTTCTGGCTCCCTTCCTTTACCAGCTCCTACTGGTTCAGGTTTACGTGTTGCTCTTCCCCAGGCTGGGCTAGCCAACCTACCTGTCCCCTGATTTTATTTCTGAAGCCTCCCTATGTCCTTATCTGGTAACTAGTTATGTATGTGAATAATCTCTGGATTTGTATTAGTCAAAAGGCTTGGGAAAAAAATAATCTGTGTACTTTAGTAATATATGAGATTTATGCATGGAATTAGAAGCAGATCTCCCATGTGATTCTCCCAAACTCTGGTACCCTTTCCCTTGTGCCATCTGCAGTGCTGGAAACGCGATTTCTGAAGAACACGCTTTATTTTTTTTCTTCTTTCTTTCTTTACTGTATCTTTAAAGACTTTTAAGCTTCTTTCTTGTGAAAAATTGTTCCTATGCAGAGGCAAAAAGGTTATTTTTGTAATCAGCAGGTCTGGAAACTTGTTTAAGGGGAGAAAAAAAAAAAAAAAAAAAGGAAGACTCGCACGCACAAACCTAACCAGCCGAGATTTCACGCTGGGAATACCTGCTCTGACCCCATTATAAGCTCTCAGCTGTGAGCAGCTATAAACAGCCCATCTTGGGGGCTGGGTTGCTTTTTTTCCTTTGCTCCTCCTTTTGCCTCCACAGTTCAACGTGATTTAGACCGTTTATTTCTCTCCTAAATCAATCTGTCACAGATTAAAAAAAAAAAAAAAAACGGTGGGGGGGAAGATAAGAGCTTGTTGGAAAATGTGTCTTTGGAAATTGCATAACCTGACTCACCGAAGGAGGGGGTAGCGCTGCTCTCCAGCCGCACCAGGCACACACCACCCACCATCTTCCTTCAAATTACCAGCAAGAGGGATTTTGCACTCGGATATTAGACAGTGAAATGGAGCAGATGAGGCGCGGACGCATTTCCCTGCGTTTCCCCCTTGCAGTAACCCCAGAGACGGGGGCAGCTGGAAGTAAAACCAACTCAAGCCCGTGCAACCAAAGACACGGGCTGGCGTCTGCCAGTGGTTCAAGCCAGTTGTAAAGTGGAGGGTATCTCGGGAGACCAAGTTGTCTGGGAATCTTTGCTTGCGCTTCGGTTTTGGACCTGTTGGGTTAAAGACGTTGGGTGATGGGGCCGTACCTGTGCTTGCAGCAGTGGCGTTTCAGGGACCACCCCGAAGGACATCCCGGGGCTTCGGTTCAAGTCAGGCAGAGTTTGGCCGTGGATTTCAGGAAGGTTGGCCCGTTTCTCCAGCACTTCCTTTCCTGTTACCTCACTGTGGTACTCTTGTTCAGGAGAATTCATTAACGCGAAATGAGGGTAAGCTTGTATTGACAGCAGAGGAGGATTTTCTTTAAGACTTGGAAAACAGTACAGAATGGTGTTTGAACCATGAGAGTTTTAAAAAGGGACAACAACGTTGTTTTAAGATGTGAAAAGCTGCCATCTCATTATTTCTCCTTTATTGAAGTGGTCATGCATGCCAGTTTTCTAGACACTTGACCTCCTATTAAGGAAATCCAATCTAAGTTTAAGTTCTTAGTAAACTAATGACTGAAAAATAGGTTTCTTGCCTATTTAAATGGCTTGGCTGGCTAAGCCTCTATCCTTTTTATTTCAGGAAGTATTTATTAATGAAATCTGTGCCTACTTGCCTCTCAAGGAGCCATTTCTGCCTGAGGCTCTCAAAGTCATTTGGACTTTTGCATGTAGCGCTTTGAAATATTGATTAAATATTGAAATACCGATTTGAAATATTGATTACATGTATTCGCTGTGACTTGCTGGGGCCTGATTTGCACTTCCAGGCGTCCCCTTGGCGGCCGTGTCCGCTGCCAGCTGCCCTCGTTAGCACTGCCGGGGGGCTCGGGGGCCCTGGCAAAGGCTGCCGCCTTGTCTGGAAGCGCAAGGAGTTAAAGCCGGAGCTCTGACCTCATCCCTATTCATGTCCCACCAGAGCGGGGACATGAATCCAAGAGGGATCACGTAACCTGCCTGTTACTGTGGTGTAATTCACTTCAGGTCTCTCTAGCACTCCTGGCCGAACAAGCGTCTCGGCGGGGAATATGTAGCCTCGGACGTGCCTTTCCTCCCGACCGGCCCCTCCGTCGCATCACGGAGTCGCCGGGAGTCGGGGGGCGGCCGTGCCACAGGTCCCCGCGCGCGGCCGCCCGCGGTCCCGGGCAGTGCGCGCGGAGCGCCGCGGCGGTCGCTTTAACGTGGGGGCCGAGCGCGTTCGCGAAGGTGTCACTGCGCGGCGGCTCCAATCGCTATCGGTGACTGCAGCCATTGGCTCCGAGCGCCGCTCGCTGCCTCCTCCGCGCGCCCGCCTGCCCGCCCGCGGGGCTCCCATCGCCGCGCCGTGCGGCTCTGCGCACAACTTGAGCGCGTCTCGCGGCCGCGCGCCGGCCCCGCAGCGCAGCGGGATCGGTACCAGCGGACCGGGGAAGAAGTACAGCTGGCGGGAATGATGGGGCTGTGTTTAACAATTCAAGTACTGGATCAAACTTAAAGCCGGTTTCTTGCTCGGTACCCGGGAAAGGTCACCTTGCCTTGCTGGAGAAGACGCAAACTCTCAGCTCTGCTGCTCCGGGTTTACCGGCTGCTCCTTGCGTTCCTGAGTGCTCGGAGCTAGTTAGGCTATCTGGCTGTACAGACAAGTATCCTCATGGTAGATGAGAAGGGAAAGAACATGAAATGTCTCACCTTCTTCTTGATGCTTCCAGAGACGGTCAAGAACAGATCCAAGAAGAGCTCTAAGAAGGGGAATAGCAGCAGCAGCAGCAAATTGCCTCCAGTTTGCTATGAGATCATTACCTTGAAGACCAAAAAGAAGAAGAAGATGGCTGCTGATATTTTTCCCCGAAAGAAGCCAGCCAACACGAATACAACTGCTGTCCAGCAGTACCACCAGCAGAACCTCAATAACAACAACACCATCCCAGCACCCAACTGGCAAGGACTTTATCCAACCATCAGGGAGAGGTAAGGTCAGGGCAGTTTGTTTTTACTGTTTAAATAGAGAGGTGAAAAGTGTCAAAATGTTGGTTGTGCTTGCATTAGTTTTGAATTTATATGCTGAATAAAAGGCAGTTCTTTTATTTTTTCATTAAGCAAATGTTTCAGTAATGGAAAATATTTAATGCCTGTTTTTCAGACAGTACAGCTGTTTGTCTTGAGTAAATAAAAATGTTGCTGCAAGCTGCAACATACCAGCAAAGATTTGCTTTCAGCTCTCAGTGAAGGTCTTCAGTGATACCCGCTGTTGTTTTTGATTTTCACTTTCTGAAAAGTTTTCGTTTTTTTTTATGTTATTATTATTATTCCCCCAACCTTGTTTTTTTTTGTTTTCTTCCTCAGTATATTCATGTGGTGATGTGTAAAGTAGTTTAAAATAACGTGCGACCTGCCTTCCTTTCTGCCAACATGCAGCGTTATGGCATTTAGGAGTTCAGTCTTGGGGCATGGGGCAAGCACGGGGTTACTGGGCACCCTGAGTTACCTCGTTGCCTCTGCTTGTAGGAATGCGGTGATGTTCAACAACGATTTGATGGCAGATGTTCATTTCGTGGTGGGGCCACCAGGCGCGACGCAGCGGCTGCCAGGACACAAAGTAAGAAACAGCTGCCTTTGCGGGGAGGGTGGCCGGGAGCGCCCGCGGCGGCAGCGCGTCCCCGGGCAGACCTGGGCTGTGTTGTAAATGTTACGGCCCGTGAAACACTCTCTCCTTTACCCTTCTTTGTATTTCCAGTTAAATACTACGTTTGTCACTCACTGTAAAGCTAAGCATACTGCTTGTCCGGTTGCTTCATATTATTCTTGAAGTTCCACCAGAAATAAAGAACTTCTGTAAAAGATGTTGTTTTTTTCCAGTAGCTAGTGCATGCATGCCCAAGAGAGGTAAATGCAAAGAAAATATATGCTGTTTTGTTCCTGAGTTTGACTTTCTGATGCAAATGTGTCAGTCGGTGAAGCCCGTACATTCAGAGTGGCTCTCCCACGTTGTTTTTATTGGCAGTGCTTTCAATTTAAAGCATGAAATAAGATTTCCCTCTCTCGACAGTATGTCCTCGCTGTTGGGAGCTCTGTATTCCATGCAATGTTTTATGGGGAGCTTGCTGAGGACAAAGATGAGATCCGTATACCAGATGTTGAGCCTGCTGCTTTCCTCGCTATGCTGAAGTAAGCATCATTCATCTGCTCAATATATATATCTTTACAATGTGTACACTGGTAATTACACTGGTAATGTCACAGTTAAAGTATTAGATGAGTGTATGCAGACAGGAAGGAGTTGTTTAAAAATATTTTTCCTTTTGTGTTTCAAGTGTTTTGAACTTTTATTTTTGCTTCATTTTGGGCTCCCCCTCTACTCTGAGGCACACCTATATTAGCTAATGTAGGCAGTTATAAATAATGACTTTGACAGGGGATCTTTGGGCACGTTGTATACTATAATGCCTATTGATTTGATTTGTCACTACGCATGTTACACAAAGGAATGGAGGTACTAAAAAGAATTGTCAGCTGTAACAAAAAAACTGCTCTACTTTGCAAGCATAGTGAAAAGTTTAAAAAAAAAAAAAACGGAATGGCTGAGTTTGTATTTTGACATAGTTCTAGCTCTTTTGTAAACTTGCTATTTGTAGAACTTAGACAACAATCCTAAATTACCGAATACAGACTCTGAAGGTTACATTTCTGCTCACGTATCATCTTGATGTGCTCGGAAAGTGATAAAGAGACTATCTAAATGGGGTTTTATTTGACTAATGGAAAGAAGGACAGTTTACATAATCATTATTTTTCTGTGTGTATTATTTCTTCCCACAGACAGAATAAGAACTGCTCTCTTTTTTTTTTCCCTAAGCAAACTCAGTGAAACAATTTTCCAGCTGAATTACCCTTGAATGTATCTAGAAACTCCAGCTTTTAAAATGAAATTCCCTGTCACAGGAGGGCTGTGACTCCTGAGATTTTATTCTCTTCAGCTTTAGCAACCATTATTGCGTTCAACATATATGTCAGTAGTGATAGTAACCTTCCAATATACTGCATGTTTTATTCCATGTGGTGCTGTAATCCCTAGCTAACAACATAATGTACTTCCTAGGCTGCTTTGACTAGCTCACAACTGGAATGCTTTTTTTCCCTTGTGTGTTTCAGCGCCTCTGTAGATGAATGTTCAAAGTTGCACATGGAGTTTGTTGTGCAGCGTTTTTAGGGGTTATCGTGAGCATCAGAAATGCTTTGGATAGTAGCTGCCAGGAAAGCTGAATGGGCATTGCTGTTGTGTGGGTCTGGAATCTAAAGTTAAGCTATGGTATTGGGTGCATAGGTGCAGTACAGATCCCTGTTTGAGTCCTCCTGCTTTTGCAGGTGCTTTTTGCGCTGCTTTTTCCAGTGCTTTTGTTCCAGAACCATGCAATTCTTTATCCGTCGAGCTTTTATTTGAAAAAGCAAAAAGCCGCCAACTTTTTGTCTTTGTGGCTGCCGAGATGACCTTCCCAGTGCTGCAGAGTGTGCGGGTGCCTGCGGATGGCAGGGCTGCCTGCAGCAGCGGGGAGGGATGCAGTGCAGCATTCCCTTCATCCCGGTGCATGTGCTGCACTGGGTGGAGCTTGTGGGGAAGCTGCAGCCCCATCCCTGCTCCCACCCCCAGCAAATCCTCCCCTCTGCTGCTGGCTGCGGCTGCTGGGAAGCAGAAGGCTGAGAACGCGGAGGCTGAAAAGGAAAAGGCTTGGACCTATCCCAAAGTAGTCCTCCTCTTTGGGAAGTCTTCTGCATAGTCAGGAGAGGTGCAGCGTAATCCGCATGAGAAAATACATTCAGTTTGTTGTTGGATGATGAATTCTTACACCATTAAATATTATTTGTCTTCAACTGAGTGGTGGGCATGCAGATGACAAATATGAGTCTCAAAGTATTGCTACATATAACATATATAATATAGTCCCTACTGATAGACACTAATTATTCCTCCTGTAAAATTGATTTGGCTGTTCCCTATAGCTTTAAAAATGGGGTTAAGCGGTTCTTAAATTTATGCTCTGATGCACTGCATTCTTATCTTAAAGTGTTGTATCTTGTCTTAATCTTGGCTGTTAACATTAGAGCCATGATTCCATTTTAATCCAGGATGGAGTGTATCATCAAATCCTATGTTTTGGCTACTGAAAAGGTTGATAGTGGAATGTCAGCAGTTGTAGTCCAGGATCAAGGTGCATGATCCTGGAGGAATATTGCAGACAGCCAATCTGTGCTGTCTCTGTCTGTTAGGAATCGGTGATGTTCTTTCTTCACTTTCACAAACGTTAACAACTATTGTACTATTTAAATTTAGAACAGGCATCATTACTTTCTGCTTTATCAGCAGGCAAAGGGAAGTAATGAAAGGGAGAAGAGAGTTGGCAATCATAAAGGACTGAATTGAAATACTGAGCACTGTAGGGGCTATAAAGAAGCTAAGCTTGTAACCTGTGGTCTATACGTGTCATCTTTGTTGGTACAAATAGCCCAGCTGAAACCAAGTAAGAAAGGCAGGAAGAGCTGGGCCTGTGTTAGCATTCTTCCTCTCTGTAACCACTTACATTTCAATATACTGCTTAGGCAGGATCTGCTCTAAGCCTGTTTCCAAGTATGACTTGGAGAAGAGCATTCTTGCAAGTTCATTTTAACCACCCGTCCAATTTTACCAGAATTTATTCTACCCTAGAAATTATAACTACTCTTTAGTATTTTCCTCATTGCTGTCATTTTCATCACTAACTAGAAATCAGTTTCAGGTCAGAATATCAGCCAATCACACTCTATCTGCAAAAATATAAACGAAGATATATTAAAATATAGTAAGATCAGTGAAAGTACTAATTCCCTTTCATAGCATTTATTCAGCTCTGCAAAAAAGCCTTGTGTTGGTAAACTTGCTAACTGGAACATTTTAATTAGTACTGGGTTTCATTTAACTTCAGTTTTACTGGAGAAAGTCGCAGTGATCAGCCATAACCATCAAGACTTCTTTATTCATATGAAGAGTAAAATTGCATCTATTAGGGTCTTACCACACTGCATTTACCAGCTGCAAATGGGGCCCTGAAGCACGAGATATTAAAAAAACAAACTCTACATTTCTTCATTTCCCTGTGAGCAATGAATCTCAGCAGTTTAGTGACATAAATAGAATTTAACTTTCATCTCTTCCACCACACTAGCCTAGCAGTAAAGCCCTTTTCTCCCCTTATGCATTGGGGCTGTGAATAAATGCTGTGTTTTCAGAACCGGGATGCTGTAAGCGTTAATAGAGACACAGAATTCTTATTTTCAGGTTTACTTTTCCTTTGGGTTTCATTGTCCCGTAACAAAACCATGTAGTTATAAAATATGAAGGTGAGCAGCAGCGGACGTGCTCGGGTAGCATTTCACTTCCGACAGCCTGGTTTGCTGTCTCAGTAAATCATAGAAATTCAGCACCATGGGACACGCAGTCCTCGTCCCCTTTGCAACACGGGTGCCAGGCTGCGTTGCGGTGCCGTACGCGCCAGCCGTGCAGGAGGTCTCTCCTGGGGAGGATGTCCTCTGCATAGTCACAGCGAGTGCAGAAGGAAAACGGAGCTGGAGGGGGCTGTAGGTTGTGAATGTAACCCGCACCTATGGAACAGGAGCCTAAAATGTAAAATCTCGCCTTAGACGTAACCTGTTAACTTCCGTGGGCTTGTGTCAGCGGTGAATTTGGCTTGTAATTTCATTATGAATCCAATGGATGTTCTCCAAAGGTATGGCTTAGTTCTGGTGCGGAGCCATTGAGGAGTGCCCTGTTTCCGATTTCCAGATGTTGTTGACAAACGATGCTTTTGGCCTTCGGCAGTGGTGTTACACGCGTGTGTTTTGTTCCAGATACATATACTGTGACGAGATCGACTTGGCGGCAGACACCGTGCTGGCCACGCTCTACGCTGCAAAGAAGTACATCGTCCCCCACCTCGCACGCGCCTGCGTCAACTTCCTCGAGACGAGCCTGAGCGCCAAGAACGCCTGCGTGCTGCTTTCCCAGAGCTGCTTGTTTGAGGAGCCCGACCTGACCCAGCGCTGCTGGGAAGTGATCGATGCCCAAGCCGAGCTGGCTTTGAAATCCGAGGGCTTCTGCGACATCGATTTCCAGACGCTCGAAAGCATCCTCCGAAGGGAGACTCTGAATGCCAAAGAAATCGTCGTTTTCGAAGCAGCTCTGAACTGGGCCGAAGTCGAGTGCCAGCGGCAGGAGCTGACGGCCACCATCGAGAACAAGCGCAAGGTGCTGGGGAAGGCTCTCTACCTGATCCGCATCCCCGCCATGGCGCTCGACGACTTCGCCAATGGCGCCGCGCAGTCGGGCATTCTGACTCTCAACGAGACCAACGACATCTTCCTGTGGTACACGGCGGCCAAGAAGCCCGAGCTGCAGTTCGTGAGCAAGCCCCGCAAGGGCCTCGTTCCGCAGCGGTGCCACCGCTTCCAGTCCTGCGCCTACCGCAGCAACCAGTGGCGCTACCGGGGCCGATGCGACAGCATTCAGTTCGCTGTCGACAAGAGGGTGTTCATCGCCGGCTTCGGCCTCTACGGCTCCAGCTGCGGCTCGGCAGAGTACAGCGCCAAGATCGAACTCAAGCGGCAAGGGGTTATACTGGGCCAGAACCTGAGTAAATATTTCTCGGATGGTTCTAGTAACACTTTCCCCGTGTGGTTTGAATACCCGGTGCAGATTGAGCCCGACACCTTTTACACGGCGAGCGTGATTCTGGACGGCAACGAACTAAGTTATTTCGGACAGGAAGGAATGACAGAAGTTCAGTGCGGGAAAGTGACGGTTCAGTTTCAGTGCTCCTCGGACAGTACCAATGGCACTGGCGTGCAGGGTGGGCAGATTCCCGAGCTCATATTTTATGCTTGAGCAAAACTGTGCGGAGAAGCGGCTTTTTGCGACGAGGAACCTGTGTGGTTCAGACCTCCTGATGCTTAGCTCTTTATCTGCAGATACGTGGTCAGTACAGGTAATATGTAACTAAACGCTGTGGACAAGTTACTGGCTTGCTGTACTTGTAGCAGTGTTGGTGATTCATTTAAGTGTAATATTTAACTCTAAACTGGAACTCCTTGGATAAGCAGGTTTTAAAGCTTTTCTAAGAAGTGTGTTCCTGTATGGCGGTGATGCCAACCCTTCCTTTGCCGATGCAGTGGTCAGATGATGCCTCCACCTTGTATGTCATGGGTTCTTACACTAAACATTGTCTTCAGTGATCAGTTTTTCTTCATTCCTTGCTCTCTGTCAGTATTTTAGTGAGAGAAGGGAAGAATGTGAAGAGGCTGGCTTTACAGCTCTATTCTGTCTGGTCGAATAGTAATTGTCTGACTTAAGAGATTCTAACAAGCCTGGATGACTTTTTATCCTGGCAGCTGAAAGAAGCACCTCAACAGTAAGAGAAAAAAATGCAGGTTATGTCTGCATCAAGGGAGATTCTCCCATGGCCAGCTGCTTGGGATGGCTGCAGGAGATGAGGGAGAGAAGCAAGCAGCTTCCCAGGAGCTACACAGCTTGCTGACCCCAGCGCATGGACTTGCAGTGAAGGATCTGGGCTTGCTGCTTCCCCACAGAGTTCACATTCTAGAAATTCCACCAGGAAGGCAGGGATGTCCATGCATGTGCACAAATTGTGTAAGAAGCTTTTAAAATTTACCCCCATGACCTAATATTGCTGTATTAGTTTGAATTACTATTTAAATCTGATGCAGGATAGCTTTTTTTTTTTTTTCTTCTGGGTCTTTTTTTCTTCCAAAACTTTTTAGAAGCAGATCATAGAGGAGCAAAAGAATGTACTGACTTGGACTTTCTTTTCTGTAGAATGAAATGTCTTTTTATTACTATACATAATCAGTGGGAAGTTGGACAAAGGTGAGAAAATCCCCAGCTGGTGATAAGCACTGAACGCAGTAACAGTGAGGAGCAGAGAGTCTTCTCTAATATGTTGATGTTGAATGTCTTGCCTGTGGTTAAACATCGGTCGGAGGATTGTGTCACAAAACCTTATTCTTATCTGAATTCTTATTCAAGCTTCATGTCATATGTCTGTATCATTTTTGGAAAAGTACTGTGGGATCATGGCTTTCTATCAGGGAAGGAATCAGTATAAATACGAGATACAGGTACTACTGAAACGTGAGGAAATTCTCTACCTTTGCATTGTGAGGGTTGCTCCCAAAAGGGACACGAGCTATTGCAGAGCATCGTGCTCCCCTGTGTCCCCAAAGTGGGTTCTGTTTGGTGCGTGTTAAGGAAATGAGAGGACCAAATGATTCTTTAGATGCATTGAAGACTAATGTTATATACTATATCAGCACATTAATGTAGCATAACCCTAAATTCACTCGTTGGTTTTTGTATAGATTTTATTTTCCCTGTATGATTTCTTACCAGCTTAATACTATTACTTTAAGTGTTTCTTGGCTGTATGGCCTTTGGCCATCTTAAAATGCCAATACATCTTTGCAGTGTCCAAAATATAGTCTGAAGCAAGGAAAACCGGAGTGTAGACATCAAATATTTTATGGCAAAAGCCCAGATCTTCTGTCTAGGTAATAAAAGGAGAGCCAAGTGAAAAACTGCACTGCAGGATCCATGCTTTTCACTCATCCTAGTGTTAATTTTTTTAATAAAAATATATGTGCGTGTGTGTGTGCACACGTATGTGTATGTATGTGTATATATATATATAAAGTATAAAGCAAATTAACATTCTTTCTGAAAACACTCTTAAAATATATAGTTTTTTTTATATATAACAGATGTACATAAAGCAGGCTGCTAGTGAAATCTAAACAGAATGCTGCATGGAAAACTCCCAGAGAGAGACTTAAAAAAAAAAAAAAAAAGCCTGCAGTTAATTATATTTAGATCTGCAGCCAAAAATAACCAGACTATAATTATATGGACTGGAGAAAGAGTTGCTGAAGAGACTGCAACAGGAACTGCAGCACTGTCAGGAGAAAATGGTCGTCCGCTTGTGTAGGCAATGTCTGAGCAGCAGTTCTGTTTACTTGAAATACATTTGAAAGCCGAGTGAGACACTAATCAATGGATTAAGTTTTCTTACAGCAGCTGACAGATGTCAATCCGATCGCCCCTCGGAGTGATTACAAGTTGCTTGCCGTGGCAAGCCGCGTTCTGGGTCGTTTTGAAACGCGTTCAGGTGCTTCAGCTCATGGGACAAATCAGAGAGTGCTGCACTGGGATAAATGCCCCCTGGCTCACTTTTATTTATTTGTTGGGTTTTACTTATCTGCAAATAAAGGTGAGCTCTCTACTACATTCACTGGCTGGAACAGATAGCTAGGAGATCAGAATACTGTATAGCTGTAATGTGTAGAAAACCAGCTGTTAATTATTATTTTCCTTTGCTACCTTTGTTACATTTTTTCAACAAAGCAGGATGGAAGCTACCTCTGGCTTAATTCCTCCGAGTCCATTCCGGGCTTTCGGAGCTGCTGCCCGCATTGCGCACTTTGGAACATGCGTTAATGACCACGGGCGCTCTCCGCCGCCTTCCAGTACCGACAAAGCAGCTGGGCGCTGCGGACAGGCACCCTGTAGGAGGTGGTGGCCGCTCGGTCGCCGTAGGACATCCTGCCACTGAAGCGGGAGTTTCAGCTTTCGGTTTCTTAGTGGTTGTATCTGACTTTGAGCACGGTGACCGGTGTCCGCAAGCACCGTCCGTGTGAGCCTGGAGTGTGAGCGCGGTGCTGGGCACCCTGCCGCGGGTGCTGTTCAAGCTGTACCTGCGCCACCTTTGCTACTCCTGTGTCGGGTTCTGCTGGTGAGGGGGTCTCTGTTAGAGAGGATAATGTAATATACTTTGTGCATATCTGAAACCTTATTTAAGTAAACATTCTCATTTCTACATACTCATTGCACTGATTTTTTTTTTTTTTTTT
>VWPW01003999.1:0-155660 GCA_013389825.1 Crypturellus undulatus | reverse complement strand
GCATAGGTGTCCAGGAGGAGTTTGTTGGCTGGAACAAGTGTTTGGAGTGTCCAGACCGGCGCTAGTGTCCTCAGCCTGCACCTCCTGGGTGGGTTTCTCAGCACTGTGATGCTGGGGAGCGCTGCCCAGGCCCTCCTGCTCTCAGTCTGTGCTCTGCATTTTCAGCAAAATGTCCTTTTCACTGGTGTCACCAGGCACGAAATAGCAGCTTGGGCAGCACAGACGCGTTTCTGACGAGAGACGCTTATTCCAGAGGGAAAGTTTCAGTAAATGTGGAAGGAAACTGCGTCGGCTGAGGCCGATACTGTGTTTTTCTTGTTACTGCGTTTGCTGTGTTATCTCAACAGATCTAGCGAGGTGGTAAAACAGAGCTTTTTTAATTATACATCACCCAGCAAACCGATAAAGCAAACAAAGCAGGCAGCCAAATAACACAGGCGCGAGCCACTTCAAAATAAAAATGCAGCAGGAACAATAGGGGAGTAATTCACAGCTCCCTGAGAAAATTTTTGCAGTTCAGAGGGGGTGAGATAGCAAGCAGCTATTGACGGTTTTCCTTTTATGTTTATGTCTGCCGTGTGCTTGTGAGAGCTCTCCCAAGCTTGTCTTTTCGAGCCTCGAGGTAGAGGATGCGGCCAAAAGTTAAATTCCCTATGGCTGCAGTTTCCGAAACTTAAGAAAGGTGCAATTACACATATTGGAGGGATTTAGCGTAGGGCAGGTGCTCACGGCGCGGTGTTTTTGTAGCAGGGTGACCAGGGAGGCGAAGCTGTCGCAGCGCAGGAACAGTCTCTGCTGTTCAGCCGGGTAACTTGGTGCCTGCAGGTGAAGGGCTAGAATTCACTGTCACCTTCCTGCCTTCCAGGAGCTACAAGATTACCGATAAGCAGGAGAGCGAGAGCATTCACTCGCCATCGTTCCAGTGTGGCTTGGTTCAGTTAGGCATTAGAGAGGCTAAGGGAAAAATACCCAAAACTTATCTGAAGCACCTAAATCCTGCGACTGTCCAAATTGGTCTCAAAGCTGCGGGGGACTTAACTTCTGCCTGAGTCTCACAACTCCAAAACAAGAAAAAAATCCCCTTCTCTGGGTCTTCTCTGACGACAGAAACAGATTTATTCAATATAAATAAAAGAACAGGAAAAGGAAAATATTTCTATTTTGTTGTTTCTCTAAATGTGTCCAGCCGTCTTTTAGCTTGCTATCTTTCTTATGTTTTATTTCTAATATGATAGTTTTGGGTATGACTTTCAAAAGCAGCCCAAAACCTAAAAACCTCCCCCATTTCCAGAAGACAGAGAGGGCCACATATTTAAAAATGGAAAACCGTCTAACTCCATAGAGTTTAGCCATCTAAATGGCCTTTGAAGTGGGATGCTCTCGGGAGCACCAGTCCAGTTTGGGAAGGGTGGGACATGCAATCCTGAAGATTCATATGCTATTCTGGAAAGGAGGTTTAACAGCTTTTACATACAGAGCTTCGAGAAAGTTCATTTGAAGCTGCCTCCTAGGGCCTCAGGGGGCAAGTTCTGTGATGGTCTGAGAATTTCGGCTTCCGTTTAAAAATAAGCTACTTCTCTAGACATCACAAACGTGGCGGGAAAATTAAAAATACGAATCCTGAATTCTCGAAAGCTAGAATGCGCATTCGGAGAATAACACCGGGTATTTTTAACATCTCAGCATTTTTGAGTCGTGTTTTTTTGGGGGCTGAGTCAAGATTCTGGAATGCTTGGGGCTGGCTATCCCGCATTCTTAAAAATAGCACATGTCTAGCAAAGGCCCAAAAGCTGCGGGACTTTGTCGTGTGCTTGCAGGGTGGGCTGCTGTGACATACTTTTGCTTTGAGAAGGTCCAGGTACTTATTAGCAATTGCACGAGTCATTTCTATTTCTGTGAATATTTTGTAAATGAGGAAGCTTTATGTTGCTGGCCTCTTTCCAGGCAGCACTATCTGTTTATTACAGGCCACGCGTGGGAATGGAGTCATAAACAACCTCTTACTGTTTGGCAAAACTAGAACACTAATCACTTTTATATTAGCTCCGATAAATCCTGAAAAAGTAAATGTTGTGGATTAAAAAGATAATAACGTGCTAATCCTTTCTGTGGTCACTGACCATTTTAAGCCGTTCCAGCTCACATCTCTGCAGGGTAAATCCTGGGGCTCCTCGGGAAGGCTGGACAGCGCAGTGTGCGCACATCAGACCCTGCGCTCACGAACGACACGTGCCTTTTCCTGACTATTGCAGATCCTTCCCCATCTGCTTTGCCTGCAGTCTGAGATCCCCCTTTTGGCTTGAGAAATATGAAATCTGGATGTGCATCTGATGCATGTGCCGAGCTCGGAGACACGCAGGTGGAAACCTTGTTCAGATGAGTCTCTGCTACTGACCTGCGATATGTGTTTCCCATGGGTACATCCAGCAGTGCCACAGCAAGTGCCAGTAGGGTTTGTAAACCCTGTTAGTCCCACGATCGTTCGCTTTATACAGCAGTCAACGTGCTTCTAATTTATCACGTTTGGCAGCGAAAGCAGCGTTTTTCCTTTGCAAAGTGAATATTGTTCTTTGCAGCGACCAGAGCGCGGGAACCACCCAGTGTGTGGAGCAAGGAGTTGATTAAAGATTAAAATAGTAATGAATGTTTTAAAAGGGAGTATACTCGGATAATTGATTAATTGGTGCAGTCTAAGCTACTTGCGGAGCATTACATTCACTCTCTATTAAATCAATCTCTGTCTTCTGTCCAAGCCTTGTGACTAAGTGCCGAAAGGCATGAACAACTTAATAAAGTCATTGAGATTGATTCTGCTCGCACGTGGGGAGCTGGTCAGCCCAGGATCCCGTGTGCAGCCTATTGCCTGTGCTGGGTCTCTCGCGTTTCAGAAAAGATATTTCTCTTTGCAGAGAGGAGCAAGATGCAATTAGTGATGCTCTTCCCTTCCCATAACCCGCTCCCGGGTTTCTCCCACCTTGTTGTTGCGGGCTGCTTGAAAGCAGAGCCGTGATCTAGCGCAGAAGGAAATGTCACAGTGACATTTTAATTAACACGCTCGTCCGAGGGAACGGGCGCTGCGGCGAGGAGCGCAGGGCCGGGGACCTTCCCGCCTTGGCAACGCGGCAGGGCCGGAGGAGGACGCCCGCATCGCAATTAAAAACCCCGGAGCAACCGGGAGCGGGATAACAGCCGAGAGCCGGGCTGTGCCGGAGCGCTCCGTGCTCCGGCCTGCTGCTGAGGGCAGCAGTGACAAACCGCAGGCAGGGAAAAACACAGCTCTGGCTTCCCGGAGACTCTGCTTCAACTGCCTCCTGATTTTAATTACCGTTTTGCTCTTTCTGAGGAATGACATTTTAGCTCCTTTCCGGGCTCAGTGGCAGAAGGGGGTGCAAGGAGGCCAGTGAACTGACTCAAGTGCCTGAAACGGATGGGAAACTTTGTGCCCTTCATGTGCTGCTCTGCTTCTTCTTCCAGGCTTTTCCAGGTCTGTGCTCTCTCCTACTTCGCTGCTGAGCCAGCCCTCCTCTGGTGTCTGACGTTGAGACAAATAAGCCAGACCTCACTGCATATGTGTATATTTATATATAATACACGTATGGTGGGTGTTTAAAGGTGGTAGAATAGTTACCTGCTGCTCGTATAAGACTTTAACCTGCCAAATACCCAAAGGAAGTGGGAGAGCCCTTATCCTGGGAATATTCCATGTCCGTTTGGTCTGTGGTGCGTTGGCTGCAATCAGAGAGGAAGCCCCTTGGTTCAACAAGCAGGGCCTGGAGGCAGGTGGTCCTGCAGAGCCGGCCCCCGGGGAAGCAGCATGCCCTGTCCTCGCTCCTGGCACCGTCTGGTTCCCCTCTTTTACAGGGCACTAAAATACAGTAGTAGTTACCTGGATATTTAGAGGAGCAAGTACATAAGGGTTTGCAGAGCCAGGGCCTGGACCAGTTTGTCTGTTTGCCTCTGAACCCTACAAAAACTCAGTTTGTTTCTTTTATTTTGGTGTCTAAATATGACCTTCTCGGAGGCTGGCTTTCCGATAACACTTGGAAAAATATATTGGAGCATGAGTCTGACTTTTTATTTCTTATGAAGAAGACATTAAGCATTGACTTAGCATCTGAAAACTACGTCTTGACAAGAAAACTCAGAGGTGAGTGTCTTTGGCACTGTAATACCATAAACACCAAGGTTGGAAGCTGCAGCATTGACTTGTATTGCAAGGGTTCCTGATCAGCCAACGTGTGGCCCGACAGCCGCTTCGAGGCCGCGCTGCCCTGTATCCGGTATCCCCGGACCTGGGAAGCAGCATCGTGCTGACTGCTGTCACGCTCCTTGCAGTGCGATGCCGGGGACGCTGTCGTTTGCTGCGTAGCGTTTGCCTCGTGCGGGTCGAGGAGCTCGGAGGAGCAGCCTTTAACGAGCAGCTCATGGGAATAAACCGTGTCCCCCGCTGAGTGGTTGGGCTTCCACCATGGTTAGCAGAAATGTGTGGGAAGGACGTATGGACAGACTTGATTCATGAGACCCGGGTTCTTTCCTCGGTCTCTGGGAACTCTGCGAAGGTGCTGCTCATTAACAGCCCTGGGGAGACGCGGGCATTTCTGTGCATAATTATGAATTACTAGGTCAGGTTGCTGCTGCTGTTTGTGACTGGTTACTGGAAAAATACAGATCTTTGATCGTTTTCTCTTCCTCATCGGTACGGCATAAATATGTTTAATAGCGTCACAGTAAAACATCAATTTCAAGGATACTTAGTACCCACATTCAGGGTAAACTGCTGCTTTTTCAGTGCTGCTGTTATTTTGATTTGTTTTTATAGTACGGCTGCTAGTTTTGGTTGGCTTACCTACTTCTCCACTCTCTTAATTGATCGTTGTATTGGTTTATTATCTTAATTGGGACTCTAAGCTATACGGAAGAACGCGGAGGAGCCTGTTTTCTATATGCAGGCAGTCAAATCTTTTCTTTAGGCAAAAGTCTTTTAACACCCTCTCTGATAGTTTAGCACTGATTGGCGAGAGCAATTCACCAGTAAAGTATAATAAGGGAAAATGTAATAAAATGTCACCGTGCACTGCTCATTTGCAATTGCTTGGCGGAAAAAAAAAAGAATCGTTTTCATAAAGCTTGGGTGAGTTTGGAAGTCACCTGGGCACGTTGCTCTCCAGATTTATGGCTCAATAAGGCTGCCCGTGTGCTCGTAGCCACTTCAGAGCACCGGGGCGATTCATCTCACCTGCGGTCTGGGGCACTCGGATGCATCAGGCAGCGTCTCGTGGGCGCCAGGGACTGGCCTGGGGTTGCTGAGACGCGGGCACCGCGGTGGACACCCTTTGCCATGTGCCCTTTGCAAGTTGCATCTCTTTACGGTGCCTTTTGTAGTCCGATTTTTGCCGATAAAAGCTACGAAAAATGAGATTCCCCTGAGGCACCTGATACAGAGCAGGGTACCGGCCTAGCATGGGCCCCAGTGTCCTTCTGCTGGACACATTAGTCATGGTGAGAGCGTGTTTCCCCACGGTTGTCCCTCTTAAGTTCACAGTGACCACGAAGGTCTTGTGTTTGGTGGGAGTTTTCTCCCTTCCTGCTGTAAGGGTTTCACAAAAACACGCAGGTAAGGGCTACAGGACCACCCTCCTTCGTTAGCTTTCCTTCACTCGTGCAAGTGTTCGTAGCAAAACAGGAAAGGCGTTGCAATAAAGCAGTGTAAAGAAAGGATAAGTATGGCTGGATCAAAGGGATTACAAACTCGCAAATGGCTCAAAACTAGCTTAATCCAATACCGTCCTACGGCCAGCCTAATATATTTTAATGCCAGTATCTCAATGTGTGGCCTTATCTTCAAAAGAGGGACAAATGTAGCATCCCTGCTCGAGTAGGCTGCTCAGATTACTGCCATGGCAATTATTTCCTGCCGTGCGTCCCCGGCGCGGGCGCCGAGCCGCGTCCGCCGTCCCAGAATAGCAGTGGAGCCGCAAGGGAGAAGCGGAGAAGCGGCCGCTCGTGTCGCGGCTCCGGGTGCTCCCACGCGGTACCTTGAGTGCCTTGCGGGGCACGATGCCCCGAGCGGCACCCCCAGAGTTGGGGGGTTGTTGCTGGTGGTGGGATTCACATTCCCCCCGCGCTGCTTCCCCGCCAAGGCGCTGCCGCCGGGCCCAAGGAGCACAGAGGCATTTGGTGCTTGGAGAGGGGATTTTCTGCTGATATTTTCTTTCTGATTTCCAGCGTTTTCCTGTGTTGACTCTAGTGAGGCCGTGGTTGGCTGCCCATCCCATTCGTGTGTACGGAGGACTTTACTTCTAGGGTCCCTCGCATTTCTTACCTTAAACTTTCCCTGGTTTTGTGTAGGCTGCTTTATGTTCTCACAGTCTTTGGGACTCGGAGGCCCCGGTTAGTGTCCCGGCATTTATACGAGCTCATTAGCTGCGGCCCTCTGTGCTAATGGGTGTTTTTCTTTGGGGAAGCCGGTGTGAGCTGGCTCTGGTTTTGTGCGGGACCAGCAGCCCTCACCTGCCCGCAGCCCAAAGCCAGCGCAAACCTCCCTCGCTGGCTCCTGGCTGGGGCTCGAGCCTCGCTTGGCCTCAGCGGGCTCTTTCCCCCGGCTTTGGTGGGGGCGCCTCTCCCCAGCAGCCTGTGTTCATAAATCTGCAGCTTCAGAAGTTGCGCTGCGCTTCCCGGGATGAAACACTGATTTAGAGTCAAGGTAGAGGAATTCTGTGCGCTTTGTTCTGTGCAAATTGCGTCCTCTAGCAACCACTGCCCAAACGCAGCCTCACAACATGGGTTCGTGTTAAGGAAGGTTTCGTGCGTTAGTGTCCTTGGCAGTGAACGCGGCTACCGTGTGGTAATTCTTTGGGGACTTGCTCATTAGACTCACAAATGGGGCGAGTTGTGAGGGTGCAGACCCGAGGCGAGGCGGGTGAGGTGCCCCTTGGCATCGCCTTGCCATCAAGGCACGGCGGCCGCGTCGATGCCTCCCGAGAGCTCTGTGCGCCCCGGGAAGCGCGCGGGCAGCCTGCCGCTCGCCGGGGAAAGGTTAAACCTCCCCCGAGGGCTATTTTTGAACGTGGCAACAACTGTCCCCGAAGTCTGTAAGCGCTCCAGAAATAGGCGCCGCTCAGCGAGGCCCTGTCAGAAGCTGCAGGGCCGGGGCACGGCGCCGCGCTCGGTGGCCCCAGAGCAGCACCTTCTGGAGCGGCGGCAAAGCACAGCGCGCGGCGTGGAGGACCCTCAGCGCCACTGGGGCCGTGTGGGCGCCCTCGCGCAGTGCGTGCTCCGCTGCGCCCGTGCCCTGTCGCTCGGGGCTCTCGAGGCCCAGCACTTATCGGGTGGCTGAAGTGCGAAAAGCAGCTTTGCTGGCGGTGCCAGGGATGCCCGGGATGGCCCAGCCCAAGCCGTGGCGTCGGGAGCGGGGGGAAACCCTTCCCTCCGCAAGTAAACGCGCTCCGAGCTCCCTCGCAGAGATGCCTCCTCCTTGTCCCCTGCTTGTGCCACCCGGGGGAACGTGCAAGGTCAGCGGAGTCCTGGTTCCTGGGGCCAGCACCTGGGTTTGGATATTTGCTCTCTGCTCATGACACCTGCATGGAGCAGCGGGAGACGCCGGGCTGGGAGTCTTCAGCCTTGGCACGGTGTCTTGCGCCGTCCCATTGCCCCACGGTGGCTTCTGCAGAGAGGACTGGGGGGCAGGATTTCAGCTTACCCTCTCCTGGCAAAGCTTGTGCTGAGGAGAGATGGTGCACGAAGCTCGGGACCCTCTTCCTTGAGCAGGACCCTTCACACCCCCCCGTCACAGCGTGTACCTGGCTGCTCGAGGATGTCCCCTGCCTCCCCTGAGCCCAGTGTTGTGCTGCCTTGAGCAGCACCCAGCCCTTGAAGGTGGGATTTTCCTCAGGCAGGAGAAGCTGGCGATCCTTTATTTTAAAGCAGAATAGAAAACAACGTGGTGTATGCAGGGCTGTCACTTGCCAGAGACACTTTGGGCGTGCTGGCAAGGAGCAGTGCTTTGAGCAAGCACTGAAAATGTGTTTTTCTCTGCCAGAGGTTGAAGATTACAGTTGGCGGCGATTTCCTTGTCTGATAGTGCTGAACTGTGAAGGGAACGGTTCATTCTCAGCCAGCTCGGGAACGTGAGAAACCTGGGACCTGCTTTTAGAATACCCCTGAAAGCCTCATGCACAGCACCTAAATGAGCCCGCCGCGCGCAGGCTCCTGCTGCACCGCTCGCAGCGGGAGGCAGGGATGTCGCTTAGGAATCTGACAGCTCCCTTGCAGTTAATTGAGCACACATTTATAATAGTAATTTAATAATGAGGCGGTGACACGTTGTTTTGTTACGCCGCATGTCAGCGTTCATTGCGGTGTTTGTTAACATCCCTCGCTAGCTAACGCGAGTGGCAGGCTGACTTCTGAGTTAAACTGACTTCAAAGCGAAGTTACGGGAGGTGCCAGGATCTGCGCTGAAGGCATCCGTGAAACTTGATGCACCTCAGCGGCAAGGCCCTACTCGAGAAAACACAAAATATCGCTGTTCACATGTCTTCTGTTGCGGGGAGAGACTTAAATCCCTGCTTCATGGGCACGTAGTGAAGATGCGAGTGAGTGAGTACATGATGCTTTAGAGAAAAAGTAGCTACAAATTCTAATCCTGTTAATAAAAGCCCTAAATTAGGCAGTGATTTATTTTTCTCACCTTTCCTGTTTCCTGCTTTAACGAACAGTGGTTTTTGGAGAGGGGAAGGTAGAGACGACATGGGAAGTACCACCATGGAAATGGGAGGCCTGATCTTACTGCTCCTCTTTGCCTGCGTAGCGATATTTCCCCATGTGAGTTACCCATGGTGAGAGATGCTGGGGCAGAATTCAGGCTAAGCTGAAGCTGCAGAGGAGGTTGTGGCTCCATCCCTCTGTGGCTTTGGGGAAATGAGCAGGCAGACGGGTGTTTAACTTGCTGGCCAGCCTTCCTGCAGCTCCCTTTGGACCTGTATTTGGCTCGCAGAGCGAGGAATAGGGATAAGCACAAAAGGACCTGTGGGGTTTTCTACCACGCTTCAGCAGGCCTGGCTTTAAGGGAGTCGTGTAGTGCAGAATATATGCTTGGTCACCGTAATTTAAGCAGAAAACGACACTCTTTGCATATTTTTGGGTGGGTGGAGAGCCCGGTGCCGCTCTGCTCCCGTTTACAGTGCAGGCACTTTGGAGCGTGCCTCCTCTCTCACCCCGCTGCTGGGGTGCATCAGGTGTTGGCACTGGGCTGGCAAACACCTCCCAGCTCCTGGGCACGACAAGTGCCNGCACTTTGGAGCGTGCCTCCTCTCTCACACCTCTGCTGGGCTGGATCAGGTGCTGGCGCTGGGCTGGCAAACACCTCAGCTCCTGGGCACAAGAAGTGCTTATCTGAGGTACCTGATGAGTGGATTCACTACCTCACTCCGTTGGAAGTCACTGTATCTTCCTTACACCACAACTTTTAGCAAAATAAAAAGATTATTTGAGATGAAAAACTGCCACTCTAGAGCTGCTGGTTGCTAAAGGGAGTTCAGTATGACTGTCTTCAGGGCTCCAGCCAAAGAAACACAAAGAGCTGAAGTAAGGTGAGATGAAGAATGTATTTTGGTTGGGTCAATATGCTACGGTGTTCGTTTTTAATTAGGCCGAGACAGCGAATCTCTGCCTGCCTCGCACTGATCATATATTCAAAAATCATCCAGAATATGCTAATGTGAAGCTTTTAGTATCCTTTTAAAGATACTTTTAGCATATTAAAAGCATATTCTGAGCATTAGCAAGACACACTGTGCTGGTGGTTCACAGTCAGCTCGACCTGCAGTTTACGTAGGCCATGGTGTGCTGTGTGTCTTGTAAATTATTACTATGTGTATTTTTTACATTGCAAGCAGGTCACTGCTTTCCATTCCAATTAAGGCTGCGAGCTCATTCCGTGATGTCCAACTGCTTTAATGTGCTGCTTAATAAAACCTTAGTTCTTAACTGATTTTTTTTTCAAAACATGTGGGTGCTTCTTATGTACTTCGAGGTCTTTTCCATGCAGAAAATGGTGACCAGATGGGTGAGTTAATGATTTAACCACTGTTAACCAAAATTTAGATTTTGCAGAAATTATGGCCGGGAGGAATTACAGTATCCCCGAGCTTTGTGGGCTGTGTAGCCTCACCTGGTGGTTAGGACCAACCATACAGGGTTGAGACAGATGAGGGGCTGTGCTGCATGCTGTGGAGTTTGCTACGAGAGCTACAAGGACAGATTAAATCCTGTCCTGATACAAGCTTTTGGTCTTCACTAACTTCCATTCAGTAACTCAGATTTAGTTCCCTGTTTCCCAAGGGTGCTGGGAGGTTAATGGGAAGAGGAGAAGACAAAAAAAACATTGCCTGTTAGAGAAATCTGGCATCCAGGTGCATCTCCGTGGGGTGTTTGCAGTGTGATGGTGACAGAGCCGTCACCGAGCCCCGTGGGGTTCTGCTCCACCATCATTCATGTTGCTCCTCTTCTCTGCAGTTCTCCTGGACGCCAGCCACCAGGTTCCCCGTCTGCTGGCAGTGCTTTGGGCAGGGTTATTTCAATGTGTTCATGAACTGTGTTAGGTTGCCCACACCTGTGAGGGGTGTTTCAAGAGCCAGCTCAGAGCAGGACACTAAAAGCTCCAGGTGTTTTGTAGAATTAAGCGATTCCAACACAAATGTAGCAATTTGCATAATTTGCTGTGTAGCCAGTTTAATGTGTTTTTTAGGATCTCCCAGGCAATGTTTTAAGGCTTGTTAAATAGTAAAAGTGGGATGAAACAAATTAATGCTCATGCAATGGGGCAGGATTTTCTAGGTCACTACCAGTCTCATTCTGGCAGGATTTTGCTTTACTGAAGTCATTCATGAAAATCCCCCTAGGTGCCTTTGAGTAATTCTGAAAATTGCAGCCAGGTAGCAGGGATGCAACATATTGGTGCTGGGTGAAGTAGGGCAAATTGACCTTCCAGCCACACACATCCACCTCAGAGGTCAGTACCTGAACTTCTTTAGAGCCAGACAGGAAGGTCCCGTGTCCTTCTGGCATCCTCAAGGACACATCTAAAGTAGGTCAGGTCATTTTTGCTCTCTTGACTCCTGAAGAAGCCTAAATTACTGTCTGCAGCGCAGACACCAACATCTGCGTGGTGATTGCAGTGAGGAAGAGAAAGTGACTTTTTGCTGTGTTTGTAACTTTCAAGCACAGCAATTCCTCCGAGACCAAATTATATGTTAGAAGAGCATTTTTATTTCCCATTTATGATATTTTTTACGACCCCCTCAACTCCTTTCCATCCTAATGAGTCTTGCTCGGTAATCATCTCCCTTTGCAGTCTTGGTCGCGTGGGTCAGCCCCCTAGATATCACCCTTCAGACCACGCAGCCACGTTAGAAGAAGAATTAATATCTCATTAGCTTCCTAATTGCAATGCAGCAGCTGGGAGCTGAGAGGAGTTGCATATTCTGGCCCCAGCGAATGCTGCAAGGATTGGGCAGCCTGGCAGAGAGTCTGCCCTAGGGAGCAGGCCCACAGGTTTCTGTGTGATGACCTACGTGCGGCTTGCTGATGACTATGGCTCGTTTCTGAGCCTTCCTCAGGCTGCATCATCTCACCTTGATACTCAAATGGAAGTGGTGGTGCCTGCTCAGGTGAGGGTCTGCGCAGCGCAGTAGTTGGTGCTCTCTTCTGGTTAAGCAAAGAGTTGTGTAACTTCTAGGAAGGGACTAACTTGCTGGTACTAACTCACTTGATTAGTACCAGTTTTGCTCATTAGCTCTTTTTTTTTTTTATTTTTTTCTGTTTTCTCTAACTTGACAAATGTTACAAGATTCCTGGATGCACATTTGTATTGGAAGTGGCTTTGCCCTGCATCACGAGAGTCGGTGATGAAGATGCAAGTCACACTAGGCATTAATGAAGATTGCAAGGATTGTTTCTTAGTTTTGTCTATCCATCTCTTACTGCTTTTTGTTCTAGCTGGCTCATTTCTTAAAATCTGTTCATTTTCAAAATGATTCCACTGTTGCTGAAGATCCATCTTTTTTAGTGAAGCATCGTCTATTGACTTGCTCTCCGTCTCGGCAGAAGAAATGCTTACTTTTCAGCTTCCCTTTTTTATAACAAATCTGCTTCATTTTACACTGCTGGACTCGAAAAAGAGTGGCTTTTGGTAGGACCTGCTGTGTGGGAAATCACTTCCATGCTGAAAACGAGACTACTTCCAATGGGAAAGTTTTAAATCAGTTATCTGTGTCCGTGTATGTATATTATTTTCTTAAGAGAGAGGGAGTGAAGGGGGAGGCAGACATGAATTTATCTCAAAGTTATGTGCGAATTTCTGTTGTAGTCTAAAGGAATTTTCTATAAAATAGATTTTAAATCTAAACACTCATGTGCATGGATGCACGTGCTCTGCGTGTGTTTTATGTTATAGCCCTCATTAAGTTTAAAAGAAATCAGTGTTGAAGTATGAAATATGTTTTCCGTGCTTATTTACTTTCAGTTTGGTTTCTTCAGTTTCATTTGACTCATTTGCAGAGAGAAGGTGGCCCTTTCTGAATAAAAGGGCTGGGATTTGGTACATATTTAGTTAAACTGAATGTCAGGACTTAATGTGTTTGACGAGTCCCTGCTGTCCTACCCCGTTGAGCGTGGCACAGTTCGACGTGCCGAGGTGCAGTTCCCTCCTCAGCAGAAGGGTGTCAGTGGTTTGGGTTACGTTAAGAAGAGAGCAGTGTGGGGAGGAAATGCAAAAAAACATATGCAAGGAAGGAGATGGAAGAGTGTGTGCAGCGTTTCCCTACCTGCTCGCTTTGAATCATGTGAAGAACTTGGTTGGCTTCATAAATATTGTTCAGATATACGCCATGGTCCAAAGCCCAGTGAAAATGATTTTCATGTCGCTCGTAGAAAGGAGCATGCATCCCCTATAGATTAGACCTTGTGCTCAATATTGCTGCTGTGTACATGTATTTTTAAGGAAGAGGTGTCTTTCTTATCCAAGCTGCTGCATCCCCGTTTCAAGTTCGTCGTGTAGATCACCCTTGTTAATCGGCTAGTTCCCATGGCATTTCTTTCAGGAGACCTCAAAAAAATCTTTTTTTTTTTTTTTTTTTTTTAAGTTGCTTTTAAATCTCCAGCTACTAGGATTTGAGGTTTGTTTGCTGCGGGGTGGCTCCATCACCAGCTGGTTGCATTGGACACCGCAAGCCTTGCGGAAGCCGCAGCGCTCGCTTAGGCTATAAAAGCACTTCCATTCTTCCAGACAAAGCAAAAGAAGAGCGGAAAAGCAAGGAGGTAATTAAAAGACAAGCCATTGCAAACCGAAAAACTCCTCTTAATCATCAAAGCTTTAGTTTATACAATTCTTTAAATGAAAGCCAGCGCTTGCGAAGGTATAGCACCAAGGTAATTAAACTTGTTTTGTAGTTTGGTCACTTTGCCTGTTATCTTGCTGATTTGGGTGGTATTTTATTAATGATCTCTCAAGGGAAAGCTGCGGTAGCTGGGAAATTAATGAAATATTAATATCCACCAAAGTGTTGCGTATGATTCCGGCGTGGAAGAACCTGACCTGAATGCGCTCGGCGCCCGCTGGGGTTGCGAGCAGGTACCTCCGCGCGCGGCCTCCTGGGGTCGGGTTTTTTGGGTCAGCAAAGGACCAAGACGTGGGTGAAGCAGAGGAAGGTGCGGGAGACAGAGCTGAAAACAGACCTGGAAGACTGGACCTGAGGGAACAAAATCTCCTTGGAGGTCCGGGGAAAAGGAGAGAAGGGCCATGACTGTGCAGGTGACTTGAGGGGGTCGAGCTGACATCGCCTTGAGGGGCAAGGAGGAGGAAGGACTTCTTTGCAGAAGACAGACATGTCATGTGGTGGCAGTTAAAACAGACCAAACAAGGTTAATTACACCTGCTATTTTTTTTTCCTTGGCCTCTGGCAAAGCGGCAGTTTTTCAGTCATTCCTCCTCATTAGCAATGTGAGCATTTAGGTACCTTCGTGTGCATAAAACCTGGGCCGCTTAGAAGTAGCAGCGTTCAGAGGGTGGCCCAGATCTTTGAAGAAGAGCGCACTGTTTCGGGCGCCTCTGAAGCCATCCCTTTTCCTGAGTGTGCAGCGTTTTCTTCGTTTAGAAGCTTTTTGATCATTTAGGAAATTAACACGGCGGCGGCTTCTGAAGCAGCGTGTTCATCAAGGAACCCAATTCAGATAACAAGGCGCAGTTGTTAGTTGTCTTTGCTGAAGAAGGAGCCTAAAAGCCCCATCCGTCACCCCCAGCTGCGCTCCCTGTTGTCACCTTGTCCCCGCTTCCCGTGAGCACCGCCACCGTGGAGTGACCACAGGGTGAGTAGGTGGGTTGTCCCCTGTTTTGGGGTGCGAATTTGAGGTGACAAATGGCATTTTAGAGGGTGCTTGGCAGGTTCTCATGCCCGTGCACTTCTCAGCGTGTCGATGGACGGAGCGGCTGCAAAATCAGCCTTGGGCAGTATGGCCCCTTGTGTGCGCTGCGCCCAAGCGCAGAGCCCAGCGCTATTGACTGGCGGTGTGGAAATGTTCCTGCAAACCGGGCATTCATAATTAAAGCAAGATCAAATACCCAGCCGTTGCTCCAGTGCTAATGATGTGGAATATCTTCCTTTTCTTGTATTATTTTTTCATGTTTGTGTGTGTATTTTTGCAGCAAGCTGGAAATGATATTTTTAGTCGAGGGGGCTAATTAATAATTCATTCCTGCATAATGATTAAAGTAGCTGATTAAAATGTATGTCTAGCTTCAAAAGGAATAATCCTTAGAAGTTTTAAGTGTTTATAAAGTCCATCTCGTCCCCCCTTTTTCTCTTTCCAGCCTCGGTGCAGCAGCTGTTGTTAGTCCCATTCATGGGTACCAGGTAATAGTTAGGATAAGGAACGTGATGAGCGTAACGAAGCTGCATCTCCTGCCCACCTTGGTGCTGGGTTCACCCAGGGGAACTGAGCAGGACTTTTTACTTCAGTAAAGTTAAATCCTGAGCCCGCAGGATCAGCTCATCCAAAATAAATGACACTTTTTGCGGGGGGGATCAGCTCTTAATTTCTCCACTCTTGTGCAACCCTCACCCTTTTCCTTTTAGCTTAGCCCTTTCCCAGGCCTCAGCATTTTTGCAGTATTTTGTGTGTGTCATGTTGAAGAACACTCATTATTACCCTTTCCCCTTTGGATGATCTTTTTTTCATCCTGCTGATGGCAGGATGGCAGAATTTCCTCTTCTGGTGGCAGAATGGGAAATTATAGTTAATTCCTTTGATCTGGCCCTTGCTGCTACTCTCAGCTCATATCCCCAGCTTGAAAGTACTTGAAAAAGTGTCTGGAAGTTGTTGGACAAAAGACTATTTACTTGCTAGATCGCTCAGGCCTCTGCAATTATTTCATGTCTTTCTGAACTCTGTTTCCTTATATCTGTTAATGCAGATATGCTTATTACTCGTTGTGAAGCCATCAGATTACATGCACAGTTGGCAATGTTCAACTCCTAATAACTCATCTGTGTTTGCATTTTAAACTAAATGACCTGAAAAATCGTAGGTTAAAATGGAACGGAGAAGGGGGGAAACGCATTAGGGAGAAGAGAGGTTGAGGAAGGCATTTAAAAGTGAGAAATCTGAATTTTCCAGCCCATCTGAAATGAGAAAGGCATCAAAAGTATAGGGCTAGATATTCATCTGGAGTAAATTGTCACAGTTCGCTGGTTCTAATGGAGCTCTGCATATTTATGTCCGCTGAGGATCTGACCCGTGGAAAATGCAGGTAGAGACCAAAGGGACGGCAGCGGGGACATTCATTTCTGCGCGGCCGCGTCGGGCCCCCGCCAGGTCAGCAGAGCTGTGTGACGGTGGCACCTCTTTTGGGGCCCAGCTGGCCGAGTTTCTGATTAAACAGCCCGTGTTCAGCCACGCGGCTGCCCTCGGTCCCGTACGGAGGTGGACGTTCCTCCGTTACCCTCGTCCTGATGTCTGTGGCGGTTCTGGTCCCTACAGGTATCAGCACACTTAAAAATTGCAGGGCTCCCCCACTGAGCGTTTAAAACGAGGCAGGGAAGAGGGTGCACGCATGTATATGGGCACAAATATATGTTAAAATAACACTGAGCTAACATTGCAATTAGAGCGGTGAGGGTAGGAATAAGTTTGGGTAGACGCTGAAATTCTGGAGCAGACCCTGGCCTGGGGTCAATAAGTAGAACCTTAGTAGATGCAGTGGGCAGCTTGATGCCTGTGCTAGCGGTCCTCCTTCTGTTCCCTTCTATCTATTCTGTTCTTTCCATCATCAAGCCTGTCTTGCATCCTCGGCACCTTCCTGCCCGTTTGTTTTTATTACCTTGAGTCAATCCTCCCTTTTCAACCTCTCCCCCCCCTTCATCTTCTCCCCTTTGCTTCTGTTCAGGCTCAGGCAGTTGCCAAACTTTCCTCCTCCCCAGGTGATCCTTCAGTGACCATCATATGGAACAGACTACTATTGCCCTTCTTTTACTTATTAATATTTCTATTGCTATTTTCAGTAGTAAGTCACTATGCAGAGTTAGTTTCGTCCTGAAGAGCCGCAGCATTAGTGTGGGCCAGAGCAAAGGTTTCTAGCAAGTGGGGGGAAAGAAAACAAAACCTTGCACTGTTTACTGTCAATATCTTTAATTGTATCAGCAAGGGGGCAGAAAAGCAGAAAATTGGAGACTGAATTCTATGAAGAGCTTGCAGAAAAGAAGGACTAGTTAATTTTTTATCTTAGATGTGTAGGACAGTGTAAACCCACAGATAACAATAATTGGGACGACTTCATTTAACTTCTGCGCTGTTAACACATAAGGGAACAATCTTTTTGTAATCTAAAATTTGACACAAATAAACCGATTCCATTAGTTTTGTGTAAAAGAGAGAAAGCAAAAGCCATGAGCTTGGATATTCCTGTCCAGGAGGCCGCCGGTTTCCTGCTCCCACTCAGGATTCACGGGGTTTGATGCCGATCTCACCCGGGCTGCCTGTGAAGTAGCCCCTTCCCAGACATCTGGGCAGCGTGAAGCACCAGGGGGCTCGTGCCCGGGCTGTGCAGCCACCAGCAAACAGCCGAGTGCTCGGAGGGTAGTTGAGGAAAAAGTGCCGTGTTCATCGAGTCGCTGGGGAAAAAGCTGGTGTTTTTGCCATGGCCATAAATCCCGCAGCCCTCGGCTCTTATCAGTCAACCAAGGCTGCTTGGGACATCCCGAGCAATGTTTTGCATCCCATCCTTTCCGTGCTAGAAACCGCAATATTATTTTTCCAGAGGAATTCTGGTTTGCTGAGCGAGCCCTGCGCTTGCAGCATTGGATAAAACCCATCCCCTCGGCATGGCTGTGGATGGATTTGCACGATCATTTTGTCTTTCTCCTGTATTATTGAATGGGATTCCTCTGCCTGTTAACCTTTAAAGCTACGCTGCTAATTGCTTTATTGCTTAAAAAATAACATGAATTTCCCTGAGGCTGTTCCAGAAATTCACTTGCTTTGTTATCAAAAGATAACAATTCAAGTGAAGACATACTATTTTTTTTTTTTTCTATCTCCCTTCTGTTTACCCAAAGCAGCTCTCGGGGAAGACCATGGAGATGCGTGTGGAGGTAGCTCAGAGAGGACCGTCGCTGGAAACGCTGACACCTTTTCATGACTTATTGCTCATTTGAAAATAAGGCTTATGGTGCCATTGTGCTAAACGCTCTCATTCCTCTCCGGCAAGTAAAGCCGGGTTTTCCCATCACCTGGCGGGAACGTGCTGGGAATGGGGTGACAGGACATCCCCTCCCCAAAGCATCGCTTTGATCAGATAAAAGTTTTGTGTCGATAAGGGGCGATTTGATGAATTTCCCTCGTTACAGCATGCGATCGCTGTTAACAGATTCGATAAATGAAGAAAATTGGTTCCACCCCGAGTGACCCTTGGTTCTGAGCACGAGGTGGTTATGCTAGAAGAAGTGCTAAAATGATCCTAATTCGGGTTAGCAAAGCACCCTGTCTCACTATTTCCAAAGGATTTATTTCAGTTTTGCTCTTTGCACACACTTTTAACCGCGGGGATGATGCATTTGGGGGAAACCTCTGCAATTTCCTTCATCAGTCCTTACCCCTCTACGCCCAGGCGGACAAGCCCAGAACAGGACCTGCTGCTCCCTCCCTGGGAGCCTGAGGTGCAGAAAGGCTGCGCTGAAATTACCTCCTCTCCAAGAGTTTTGGACTTTTGGACTCAGATTGGCCTTTTCCGAAAAAAATCCATTTGGCTGGAAACTTTGCAAATAGCTCTGGTGCAAAACGGTGCCGTTAAATCCTAGTGCTCCTCAAAAACAGCAAGGTGGGGGAATGCTCGCATGAAGGTGGAAGCAGGGACAGGGGTTTGCTTTGAAGGTGGAGTTAAAGAAAACTTATTTGACAACTAGTTATTAATTTCTAACCAGCTCGTTGTCTTTTTATTTTTTGTGCAATTTTTTGTATATGTTTTGGGCAAAGAGGACTTTAGCCTAGGGATCAGATGATTTACAGAATGGGAAAATATTGCTTTATAATAAAAGGAGGATATTGAATAAAGCCCAGATTTAATACTCACCCTAACAGCACACTCTGATGGATGTAATTGCATTTTAAGCATTCTGATTGAATTTTTGATCCATATTGCATTTGTTTTGCCTGTGAATCTTTTATGAAAAAAAAAAGTGTCTGGAGATTAAAGGATTACTGCCTTCTTAAGAAGCCCAGGCAGCTGCTAAAGCATCTGAATATTCTTGCTTAAATTTGGTGGGAAAGCTATATTAATCTTGTCTGTTGTGGCAAGCGATATGTCCTAAGCCAGAATAGCCGAAGGGAAGGAGGGGACGAGACCCAAGGGGCAGAGGGAACCGTAGGGTATTACCAAGAGCTGGAATCCAACACGTGCTGTTATAATGGGGCAGGGAAGGAGTTGGAATGAGCGGATTAGGGGGGAGAGCAGGGGTTTTCCTGGGTTTGGTACTGCTCTTTGCAGCTTCAGCCTCAGGGGAACTGTCCCCGAGGGTCCCTTGCCAGCTTGTGAGGGACCTGCGGAGTGGTCTGAGCAACCCGTGTGCCTGAAAGAGGAGAGCAGACTTTCCAGAGTTGATTTCCCTGCCTGGATTGTGCTGGCAGTATTTATCCCCCGTGTTTGAAAAGCATAAATACACTGCGGCATAGATAACCCCACTTGAAAGTGTTCAGCGTGGTTTCCGAGCTGCCCAAAGCGTCACGAGCCATTAAGAGCAGGAACAGAGCTGAGCAGCTGGAGAGCACAAGCACGGGCATATGGGAGGAAAAAGCTGTAAGCAGAGCCGTGGATTGTGCCTGGTCCTCCCTTATCCCTTAAAAACCCTGGGTATGGTCAGGTTTGGGTGGGAACTGGGGCTTCTCTGGGGTCGCTGTTCTCTGTAGCCTTGGCTTTGGGCAGGTTTCAGATCCTGATGGCTTTGCTCTTTGGGCTCATTTCCCATTTTCTGGCTGTGAAAGCAGAGCGGCAGCTATTCCTTGAAAAGGAATGGGATGCTTTGGTGTTAACCAGAATCTTAAATGCTCTAAACCTCATGAGGACTTGGTTCCTGTGCCCTCTCCAACCAACAGGAAGAGTTTAAAATGTATTTCTGTGTGTGCTCTTAGCCTCGAACCAAGCTGAGCTGGTGCTGTGAGTGTTTTTTCAGCTCTTGAAATGTATTAATGATCCTCACTTTTGAGGTGGACTTAAGCAGCTGGCTCAGGAGTCTGGGGCCTTTGCATGCAAAGGCCAACTTTTATTTTCAGTTTATTCATATGCAAAAGGTACCATTTCATGAAGGCACTGGTAGCACCTGCACAAACCCTCCTGCTTCTCTCCTACTCCTCCAGCTGCCTTCCCTGCAACCGAACAGAGCCAGTTTAGAACAAGCCCAAGGGAGCTGCTTTTGGCCCATTTTTCACCCCTAATTTCACTTTCTTTCAGCCCAGGTAAGAAACTGCCTGTGTTTCACTGGTTGCTTTGCAAAGAGTGGCCCAAAGCCCCACCAAGCCTGAGGGAGCAGTTGTGGCCAGCCCTGCTCTTCTGCTCACCACTCGTAATTCCCACTTGGATTTGCCAGTGTCCATCACTGCTTTGCCTGCAGTAATACTGCTTATGTAGCTGGAGCTTAGGATCTGTGCTTTTGTTGGAAGAAAAAAAAATCCTTAAGCCCTGTGTATTCAAATGAACTCATGTAATTCATAGGAGCTAAAGGATGAAAAAAATACAGGATCATAATTATTTTTGCCTGGAAAAATAAAACCCATTAATCCTGCCATCCCCTCGTTGCCAGCAGCAGCCACAAAAGCAAATCAGCGAGGGCCTCAAGCACTCGTTTGGTAGCCAGCTTCTTGCCCTGTTTTTGGCCTCTTCTCTGCTCCACGGTGGCAGTGAGGAAAGGGCCAAAATGAGGGGTATGGGAGAGCATCACTGGGAAATGGGACTGTGCTAAGGGACAAAGCTTTAGGGTGGCAGCTCCATGGTGTGTGCGGTGCTCTCGGGAGCAGGGGAAGAGCCAGCAGTGCCTCTCGACTCATTTTAGGTGTCCTGGTCAGTCTGCTGTGTGGGCTTGGTGGGTCTTTCAAAGCCTTTGTTTTGCCTGTAGATACGGTTACTGGAGCATCTTGCTGATGCGCAGTCTGCTTTGGCTCCTGTAATTACCTGGTTCAGTGGAAATGTGCTAATAACAGCTCTTCACATAGCGTGGTTCGGTCCAAGTGCAGTCCCGACAAAAAGGGAGGACAAAGATGATCTGCGGGGGTTTGGGGCTGAGCCTGCGCTTTCCGAGGGGGTTAGCTCAGACCCCCAGCTCTGCTGCAAAGCAATTTGTGTGGGTAGACGCAAAAATGTGAGTCATTTGGTCCCCCCAAAGAATCTTGCCACATGAAAGCACAGAAAGAGTTTTAGATATTTGGGATATAATCAGTGGGAGTGTCTGGTTTAGCAGGATTGCGTGGGTATTGTTTTAATCAAGGTTAGTTTGTCAGGACCTTGCCTTTCAAAATCACTTGGAGGGCTGCGTATGGAATACTTGGGTGATTATCTCTGTGTAGCCGTTCGGAATACGTTTAGGTACCCGCGTGCCATGGCAGACGGAAACGAGAATGGGTTTTCAGGAGTCCTGTATGATTTGCTTCAATCACCGCGCTTGGATTGCGTGGTGATGTTGCTGTAAACCTTGAGCCTTGTCCCCACTTAGCGTCACTTGCGTATTTAAAGCAGCGCTCGTAGAAGTGTGGTTTTCAAAACTGTGGCACCGGGAGCATCAGCCGTTCGTCACTGAGGACTGAGGCCGGATCACAGACGTTCCCTCTTGTTGCGGCGTGTAAGTAGCACCTATTCCCTGCAGAGACAGGCAGCAAAGCTCTCCTGTCGGGAAACATAAACTATTTCTTTTCAAATTGCTCGACATTCTGACCTATTTTGGACTTCTCTTTCCATAAGGTGCTTCAATTTGTGGAGGTCTGAGTTGACATTCCTTATAGCAGCCAGTTTTACCAAGAGCAGGGGATATTTTGCCGCTAGAATTTGGCCCACTTCTCAATGCTTCAGCTTACCCCCTTGCGTTACCCGTTACCCTGTCAGAAAACCTGGGCCCAGCTGCATAAAGAGGAGCTGTTTTTAAACCGTGCCTCCAATCAGAGCTGTTGAGCAATTTGGAAATTTTTGCCTTAAGCTATTCCGATCACAGAGGAGCGCAAGGAAAACAAATTAGTCAGGCAAATAATAACTAATTTAAGCTCGAATGAAGTCCAGGGAAGGAAATATATTTTAAAAAGCGCTACTGGGAGCTTTCAGGAGCATTTTTGCCTGACGTGTCCGTACCATTCCCCGTTGTGGCGGGCGCCTCTGCCCCTCCTGCGTGTGGTCTGTGCCGGGGAGCGCGTTGCACTGGGCGCACGTGTGAGCGCGGGGTGCGAGGTACGTGCGGCACCAACACCCCTCACCTCCCCGCTCTGCAGAGCTGCTGGCAGGAGCGGGACCCAGGAGGGCTGAGAGTTGCCAGTAACTCATTTGAAGGCCTTGACACCGCGTGTATGAAAAGCTGCCTTAGCTGCACGTTCGTTGTTTTCCTTAGCTGGCTTGGTTTCTTATTTGCAAGTCCTGATGAGTAAAGATAGAGCAAAAACGAGCGTGTCATCTTATTTTGCCCGTCCTGTTTGTATTCTTTGCGTTGATAGATGACACGATTCACTGATTCGCTTCACGGCTGAGATTTCATTCGCCGGCAGCGCTGGGTTTTTGTTTTGCTCGGGGTTTGCTTTGTTAAGAGCTCCAGAGCTCGGGGAGCTGCGTGTTTCCCCATCCGTGGGGATGCCCCTCAAGTGGGAGGTTTGTGTTGCTGGATGGTGTCTCTCCACAGCCGGGGAAGCCACAGTCGCACGCTGTGAGTGAAGGTCCCTCGCGTGTCCCAGGTCCTGGGAGCGACAGTTCCTCGCGGCTGCCTGGAGCTCGTCCCTGTGTCCCACCTCGTCCTTCGCGCTCATCGTGGGGAGGGAGAGGAGCAGGAACCCCGTCACAGGGCATGTTCTTCCTTACTCCCCTGTACCCTTCTTTTCAAACCATGTTTTTGGTTTGTCAGGACCGCTTGGATTCTGATTTGGCTCCCTCGTTTATTTGGCACCCACCCAGCTTAGCTTTGTTGGGGAGTTCCATGAGCGTGTGTGCTGTGGTCGTAGGGGCTCGCGATGGGGACGGCCTCCACGCCGTCGCTCGCGGTGTTGCTGGCTCCTTGCTTTCATCCAGAGCGGGAAAGGTGCACGTTGGCAGCGTGCCGGTCTGCAAGCAGCAGGCTTGAGGGAGCACCCGGCGGGATTTCATAGGCCTGATGCCTCTCCGGATGGCTACGCTCTTCAGGCCGTGCGGAAAGGCGCGGCGCGAAGGCCATCTGCTACCCTGTCCTTGGTTACCATAAATCCGGTGGATAGGGTGCCCTAAAAGACCCTCGTCTGTGGGAGATTTTTCTTCCCGTGATGATTCCTTCTCTGCGCTAATGGTCTTGTCCCAGGGCCTGTGGGCACGGGGAGAACCCCCAGGTGGGAGGCTGCCGGGCTCCCCAGGCCAGCGTGGAGGCTGCTCTGCCGTAGCTCACGCCGGGAAATCAGGCTTTTGGCACAGTGTTAGTTGGGAAACTTCGCAAACACTAGGAAGCCGAGCTAGAAAACCGTTCAGCGCCTGCAAGGAATGTGATGGCGGGGCCGTTCTGGTGTGCGTGTTACGGAGCTCCTGCACCCGCTGCATGAGACTGCTTGGAGACGCGGATAGTCCAGAGCAGCAGACCTGTGAAATTCCTCCTTTTGTGGAGAGTTTGCTTGCTTTGATGGTGAATTACAATTATCAGTACAGAATTCCTTTAGGGGGGAAAAAAAGGAACAACCAACAAAAAAGGTATTTTCTTGCTTTAGACCACATGGGGCTCCAGAACTGCTGAAAGGACTTTGTGTTCTGCAGCCTGAAGTAGGTTTCTAAATTTAGGTTGCCCTTTTTTTCCAGCAAATTCAGGTTGACAAACACTTAAAAATAGCTATGTTGGAATTCTGGTTCTTTAAGGTTACTGTGTCTGCATCCTTTCATCTTGCGTTGAGCTGTATCTCCTAAGGCCTCGTTGGTGTGGAGCTTTCCATGCTTCCCCATCCCCTGGCATGTGGTGTTTGCACAGACATGGCCAAAACCAGAGGTTCTCTGGGACACGGGACATGTCCCTCTTGCCTTGTCCCCAAGCGTAGGGTCAGGGCTCAGTGCTGGACGGAGCAGCCGTGGATGGAGGTTAAGAGCCCAGGGTTGTCCTGTGCCCATGGGGAGCATGGGTGGCTCCTTGTCATTNGCTGGCATGTGGTGTTTGCACAGACATGGCCAAAACCAGAGGTTGTCTGGGACACGGGACATGTCCCTCTTGCCTTGTCCCCAAGCGTAGGGTCAGGGCTCAGTGGACGGAGCAGCCGTGGATGGAGGTTAAGAGCCCAGGGTTGTCATGTGCCCATGGGTGGCTTCTTGTCATTCGGAAGCCTTGGGTATTTCAAGGAAAAGTCATTTTCCTCCAAGATTCTTCACCGTGTGGAACCCTGCGTATGAAAAGTGCCTTTTATCCACAGCAAATTAAGGAAATGCTGAAGGAGCCGCTCACCACTGGAAAGCAGCTGAGCGATGCGTGTCCACCACTGCTTGGGGTGGGCTGCCTCAGGGTCCTGTGTTCTGCCGGGGCCCTGGAAATTGCTTTATTTGTGTAGGACACTGTTTGTTTTCCTAAAAAAGTAATAGCGATCCTGGCCGTGCCGCTGGGCAGGCCCATGGGTGTTACACGCGCTGCCCCTGAGCTCCTGGCAGGGAGGAGCCGCCAGCTCCGGAGTTTGGATTTCACCTGCACTTAAATCCAAGAAGTTTTTTATTGCTGCGTAATCACATGCGTAAACAGGGGGCTGCTGCTAGCAGAGCACACAGGTTTCTGAAGCATGAAGCTTTTCCCATCGCACCTGATACTGCACTCGGCTACAGTAAACAGACAGAGGGTTGTTCAGCTTTTGTCTTTAAATAGAAAATGAGGTGTTTTTTTTGTGTCTAAGTAGTTTTTCCTTTTTATTTTATTTTTTTTTTTTGGGGGGGGGGGGGCGCGCTCTGTTTTGGAATATTCCTGATTTTCTGAGGCGGCAATGGTGGTTTTCTGGTAAATAGCAGCAAAGTTAAAACAATCAAAACATTTTGTAGGATTTAATTATAGATTAGCAAGTCAATTACGTTAGAAATACTCGGCATGTAATATGAGCAATTTCTTGTTTTGCAGGGAAATGTTCTTTCTCTACCTGTCTGAAAGATGCTCCTATATTCTGAATTATATTATAGCTTTAAACCCAGTGTTTGCAAACTTAGCAGTTTGTCTTTAAAGAGCATATCAACATAGGACTTTCCTCTCTCTCCTTCTCTTTCTTTTTTCTTTTATAGGCATGGAATAATACTAATAAAAACATTTTAGATTTACACTGTTAGGAGCACTGGTTCATTTCTTCAGTGAGTGCTAAGGAAAAATAGACACAAACATTAATTTCAAACTCCAACCCTTAGGGTAGCTGCAGAATATTGTCTTTGATTGAAGAAGTTTTGAAATTCCCAAAGGGATTTCTTTATTTTGGGGACTGAATCATTGAGGTGGGATCCTGAAAAATATGAATCATTGTCACTCACTTTTCTTTTTCTTAAAAAAAAAAAGAAAAAGAAAAACAAAGAGCTCAAACCCTTCAACTAAGTAAAAGAACTGTTAAAGGCAAAAAGGAATGGTAATACCATAAAACACAATAGCCGTAATTTAAATCCGGCTTGTAAAATGAATGCTTTCGTGTGTGTTTTCATTTCATTATCTCTTGCTACAGTAAATAGTGCTGCTTTTCCATCCCTGCTGGGGAGAGCATGCTCAGAAGCCGCATGTTTGCCTGGGCAGGACTGCAGCCTGCTTTGAGGTGGAAATCAGCCTTTGAGAGAACCTCTGCTAAATGCTGGGTTTGGGAGAGCAAGTTAAAGGGGATGGCGCTTGTTATTGAAGGTGCGAGAGGTGCCTTAATTCTCATTTTCAGCGTGGGGAAATAAGTGTCTCATCCGCTGCCTTGAGGTGACTGTTTCTGGAGGGCAACGACAGCTCTTTCTCCTTTGATTGTCACAACCCGATAACCCGTTTACTGCGAGTAAATATGTGTGTGGTTTCCAGGATCTCCTGCAGTGACTTTTCATGGGCTGTGCACATAAACAAGTAATCAACACATTAAAAAAAAAAAAAAAAAAAGAGGGGGGGTGGAAGTCTCAGTGCGTTTGCCGGTAATGGTAGTTGGCTTTAATCAGAACCTCATTACGTGAGTGTTGCATTACAAGCAGTCACGTTTGCCTTGCTTGAGCAATGTGGGTCGGCGTGAAGCAGCTTCCTAGGGAGCCGAAGCAAGCGAGACGCCTCGCGGGGGAAGCAGCCAGGGTGCGCGGGAGCTGCTTGGCCGCTCGCGGGCTCATAACACCCCTTACGGGTTCTGTTTGAGCGCTGCTGCTGGGGTGCGTGGAGCGCCAAGGTCTGGAGACGCGAAGCCCTGTCCTCGGAGGAGCATGCGGCGCTGAAGCTCTTCCCTAGAGCCGCTGTGACGTGCGGCTCCAAAGTGGAAGCCGTAAATAATTAGTAGGTAGCGGTAACGTAGATATCTAAAGGCTTCCTGAGGCGCGGAGTGACGAGGAGGCTGCTCGGGCTGCCCTGGGCTCTGGGTGCCGCGGCGGGCGCAGGGCGCCAGGCGGCCGTGACGCAGCAGGTTGGTGTGGAGAGCGGGTGAAAAGCCAGGTTTGGTCTGCAAGGAACTTCCTGCCTTCGTTTCCGTGGGACAGTGCTACAAACCTGAGCTCAGCGGCACCTCCTGAACTGCTCCAGAGCTCCAGGGTGCCGACGCCGGTACCGCTCCTGCCTCTGTATCTGCAGACGGGCTTTTTTCCGCGTTTAGGGCACGAGTGTGCTAACTGCTTCAGTAAGAACGGAGATGAATTTAGTAGCTGTGAGAGCAAGTGTCTTTTGAGTTATTAGGGCCAAGAAGGCATCATCGTGTTAGGAGCTTTTCTTGGCTGTCTGACAGCCGCGCGGGCTCCTCTGCTTGCTTAGGGGCCAGCGAAGACACGCAGGAAAGTTCTGGCATTGTGCGTCCCCGAAACGGCAGCACCTCACTATGGGAAACGCACTAAACTTCCCAAAGATGCCAAGAGTTGCCAACAAATGCCCTAGGGAAGAACCATGAGAAAACACGAATGTATCATACGGTGCTTTGGTCCTTCATCACGCAGACCGCGGCAAGCTCCTTCACAACCCGTGCTGAGGTGACTCGATAAAGGTCTCGTGGCTCCGTGCGCGTTTCTAATGGATGTGGCAGCGTGCAGAAGGCGTTGCTGCTTTTATAACGTGCTTTATTTCAGTCATCCTTGCTCTGTGCTGCAGCTGCTAATATGCAGCTCATCATCACATCGCCTTGTCAAGGTTTCGAGGCAGGAGGGAGCTTTCTGACAGCACAACCTTCCTATTGCCTGGGGAAGCGTATTTTTAGCCTCCCAAGATAATACATGTTTTCTTTTTAGATTCTGCATATTTTGAGACAAGATCTTAATTAGAATTAGTTCTGAACACGATGAAAATGTATAACCTGCTTGTTTTGGATTTCCTACACTGCAGTTTCTTGCGGGGCATTTTGCCTACTGAAAACTAGTAACTCAGAGGCAGGAAATGCCCTTCTAATTAAGTAATGTATTAATTCTAATTAAGTAATGTATTGCTCACTTTGCACCAACCCATTTTAGAGGCCGTCTTTCAGTCTCACCGGAGAACGTGCTCCTCTGTCCTTCCTCAGGCCCTAGAGAATATTTAACCTTGCTGATGGGGGACGCAGCTTTGCACAGCTTTTCTGGGGACTTTGTAGTGGTACGTGGGGCTTGCCTAGGTGGGAGCCTCTTGGCAAAACTGCAGCTGAATCGTGTTTGGTGGCAGCAGGTGCCTCTGCCAGAAGCAAAATGTAAAGGAGGCAGCTTCAGCTCAACTTGCTCTTAGGAACTCCCGGCTCTCTCACGATGGTTTTGGCAATGTGCTATTTCAGCTGCTCATTTTAACATTACATTTTGCTTTGAATATTTTCTTTTATAGTATTAAAAAAAAATGTTAAGAGGAAATCAAAAGGAAATATTTACATTTGCTGAAATAAGATGCCTGAAGTAATCTAAGAAAGACTTCTTTGTCAGAGGAATTCATGTTTCTGACTTCCAGCTGCAGAGACAATCAAGTCAGACTTATTCCAGTCCTCTCCGAAGAGGCCTTGAAGCCTACACAGAACACGGCTATGAAATCCGTTCCCGATTGTTCCCTCTCTGCAGCTGGATTATTTTCTGCTCTAAAACAAGGGATCTTCACTTCCTGGGGTGGGGAGCTAGGCCAGTTAACGCTGCTGATTTAATCCCAAATCAAAATATCACTCGTAGACTTATCTCCATCCTGCAGCCGCTCCTGCAGCCTTTGTGGTGGAGACATTTCACTGACCAAACTAGTTAGCGCAGGGAGCAGTAACGGGCAAATAAAATTAGCACAGCAGTTTTGGCAGTCCCTGCCTGCCGCAGCGTTTGTGGGAAGGGTGTGTAAATACGTCCTAATGATACAAATCTCCCTTGCCTTTGGGGCAAAGCTGAGGTTTGTGGAGGCGCTGACCCTAGAGGGTATCAAGTCTGTCTAGGGCTCTCAAGCTGGGACGTTGCACGGTGCCAGCTTCTTGCTCTGGCTGGCAGCAGGGAGCACTGGAAAATGCTTCACTTGGGCAGAACTTTTCCCGCTCCGAAAGGATCCTGACTTGGAGGGTCTGCAGTTTTGCATGAGATCCCGTGGAGGGCTGGGAATGCTGCTGTCCTGGAAGCTGAACTTGTTTTGCTTAGGTTCTGCAAGATGAAACCCAGGCAGGGCGGATGAACCAGAGCTGGAAGTTAAGGTAAAAAGTGGTCACAGGGAAACACAAATAGGAACAAAATCAGGGTGTGCAGACACGTGGTGAGCAGGGCTGCCCCGGGAGCATCGTGTCACGCGAGGGATTCCCGCAGAAGAGGAATCTCACCCCAGATAACGAGCTCCGTGAGGGCAGCCCTGGCAGCCAGAAGTGTCTGAGAGCGGCCTAGACACAGAGCAGAAGGTCTTAAAAATAACTCCGCAGGTTCGCGAGCCAAACGCGTCTGATTCCCGGCCTTGTGGTGTCAAGACCACAAAGTGTCAACTGCAACTTAAGTGCCAGAGCAGGCTTTGAGGTTTGGAGGAGAAAACAGACTGTTATTGATGCGTAGCTATCGCTTTCCAATTTCACTTACGATAGCAGCTCTCAGGCACGTTGGGGAGAGTGACAGGGGTCTTTGCTCATTTTTATTTCAACTTGATTTTGCATTGGGAAGGAAAATTTCATTATAGAACCAGGGCGTAATTTCTGGGAGAAACCTAATACCCCGTGACCCTCAGAGGAGTAGAAAGATCAGTTAGAAGCAGTGATATCGAAGGAGGAAATTGAGAATGCAACATCGCGTCTTCCACGTACCAGAGTGCTGGGGCCAGATGGCTTCAACTCGGGTTTACAAATACTTTCAAGAACATCTGGTTCCTTGAAAGGAACCTACAGAAAGTTACTAATTTTTAATGTTGATACCTTTCTTACTCATAGTACTAAAAAAAGGAAAGAGCAAGAGTGCCAGAAATGGTAGAATGGTAATGTTAGAAAGTGTTTTCAGATGATTCTTTGCACCAAAAGCTTACACTTTTTGCACCAGAAGTACCGTGGGTGATCCTAGTTTTGGCCTCTGGACTAGGAACCTCGAATGTCTACCAAAAATAGCGTAAAGCAAGAAACATTGTAATATCATATAGCGTAGGGAAAGGTTTCAGCTCTCCCTGGGCTGAAGCTTTGCTAAATGAGCATGTGTAAGGGAGAAGTGATTGCCGCTTCCACTACTGTTTGTGTTTATAGATTTAATTAAATACTATGAAAAAAGATAGATTGGGTTTGATTCTAAAGCTTTAGGTGTTATACTGGATAACAGCATGATTTTGCATCCTTTGAACAATACGCATTTACTAGAGATTATGACATTCGACATATTTAGAGCAGTTGTATTTGCTCTATGAATATAGCAGAGCGCTGATTAAAACCAGGAATTGATCCAACAATTTACAAAAGCTTGTGAAACTGGAGTGTATAACTGTGCTTCAGCTAATCCCTTTGCTGCAACAATAGTGATGTCTTAAATGAGAGACTTTTTGGCTGAGGTTCCCGAGGTGTTTCTCTATTTTGTTATTATTTCTCCATTTGTTTTTGATGACAAGCTCTGGCACTCTGACAGATGCCTTCCCTTTGCTACCCTGGAGAGCAGACATGTCCCAGAGAGCTTGGCAAGACAAGAAAGTGGCTCCGTGGCAGGTGCTAGAGCAAAGGACGTCATGTCGGTACCAAGGTCATCCCTCTAATGCGAATCCCATCTAGGAATAAGGCCTTGGCGAAGGCCGCTTGCTTGCGCCTACCAAAGATGGGTGTTTAGGGCCATGCATTAGCCTGCTGGCCTAAGTAAAGAAGTGCTTGTGCCATCTTAAGCTATCTTATATCTTTGTCAACTTTAGATGACTGATTTTTCATTCTTCTCGGGCAGCTTAAGTTGAAAATAGACGTTTGAGGGATGATGTTCCTGCAAGGCATGGAGAAACCTGAAGCGCCGGCGCGTGGTGATAAATCTTGCAGCCAACCTGGCTCTGCGTGTGGGAAGCTGGCCAAGGGCCAGCAAAGCCTGCAGGGTCCCAGCAGGAGCCTCTGCTGCTTCGGGTGGCCGCACAGGGTCCCGTGGGACAGGCTGTGTGGTGGGGCCCCACGCATGCCCTGAAGCCCATCAGAAATAGTTCTCCCCCGTTCAGAAGCTGAAGGCACTGCATGTCTCTGCAGATTGCCTGCCGTGAAGCAGTCGGCAGCACGAGCAGAGGTTTTCTGTAGGTTTTGCTTGCTTGCAGGCTCTCCAAGGTTTCTCATTAACAACGCTGACCTCTTAATGAGAGGAGCTCTGCGCACGAAGGGGTGGAGGTCCCTACCCAAATGAGGCACATGTGGTAAACAGGCCGACGTCCAGCGGGAGTCACAGCAAATCAGTGCTCTTGTGGCGTAATAACGCGCTACCTAGATCCTTTCTGGGATTTTCTCCTTGATTATGGGCGTTATCTGCTTCATTAATTTAAGTACTGTTATTGTATCAATCAAGGACTTTGCCAGTTGCTAATTGCCAGGCTGGGCGCTGCGTCACTAAGTTATCTTGGCTAGGAAACAGTTCAGGAATAATGACAGTTACTTGGACATTAATTCCTTTCCCTAAAAGTCTTAAATATTTAAAAGTGACATGAGTTTGTAATATTTTTATTTGCTTAGGTGCATTTTATTGGCCTTTAAATGAGCAGCTTAAGTCTGCTTTGCAGTAATAAATAATATATTAATAATGCCTATATGTAGGCGCTGAAGCATTACGGGAAATAAAAACTTGTGGGTAGAAATATTCTTAAATCACTTAGGTTTACTTTATATTTTCTTTACATCAAAATGCTTTAAAAGACATGTAAAATGGTAAGAGGATGTTATGCTTTAGCTGTGCAAATAGCTGTGCCATCGGTGAAGCAAGAAGAGGTAAGATTAGTCTTTGATGTAACTATGACTTGGAATAATATATTACCAGGGTGTAGGCTTGCGGTATATCACCGTAAAGCTTTTTTCAGTAGCATTTTATCTTTCAGTCAGGGCAAGATGACAAATACTTTTGCAGATTGGTTTTAGCCGGGAAGCGCTAATAAAGCCATTGCCCTTGTTAAGTCTGTCTTTAGAGTGATTGAAACGCTGCTTAGCAGAAGGAGGCAGTCAAAGACATCGCACGGCGGCTTCAGGGATCTCTTTTTTTTGGTTTCAACTGCTATTTAAACTGCTAAATGCATTTCTAGGGCTGTTTGTGAGATTTCTTGTTTCTCTCTTGAGCAGGAATTGACTTGCAAGGCATCCCAGTAAGCCAGTAAAAGCTGGGGAGCGCGTGGGAGCTCCAGCAGAACGGGTCCTTGAGGCATCCTTGCATGGAGAGTGAGCAAGCCCTAAGCCTGAACGGTAATTTGTGATGCAGGGGAAAGAAGACGGTTCATTACGTTCATCTGTTATGTATTACCACTGCTTAGAAGCAGCACGAAAACGATGCAAAGCGGTGCCTGGTGCTAAATATTTGCTGCAAGGGTCTGTCAGATTAGGCCTGGCTTTGGTTTCCTCTCCTGCTGCTGCAGTACCACTCGAGAACACCGAATGCGCTTTCTTTCGGAAGGTAGCGACACACGCGGGAGATTTCTGCAGTTCACTGACTCATAAGCACAAGGTTAATTGCGTAGCGGCTCCAGGGAGAACCAGAAATTCCTCAAGTCGGTGCATCCTTCCGCAAACACACAGCGAGGTTAAAACTTAGAGGCTCCGTCTGTGTTTCTTGTGCGTTTTTCAAGCGTGGAGGGGAGGGCACAAAAGCCAAGCCCTTTAAAACCCTGTCCCGCTTCTGACGAGCCTCCCGCCTGGCCCAGCGCGACGTTGGGATACGTCTGCTCGGAGAAGCGACGGGGAGCGCGTGGGTTTGCGCTGCCTCTCGTCGGGGTTTNAACCCTGTCCCGCTTCTGACGAGCCTCCTGCCTGGCCCGGTGCGCTCATCGGGATACGTCTGCTCGGAAGAAGCGATGGGGAGCGCGTGGGTTTGCACTGCCTCTCGTCGGGGTTGCTTTGGAGTTCGCGGTCTTGCTCGGTCAGGCAAAGAGTATTGGTTATTTAATGAACGGTTCAAAGTTACTGGGGAAAACAAATCTATGGTAAACACAGCATGTTTTCTGTATCCCTTGTGTGCGGAGCACGGTCTGCCCTGGTTTCCCTGCGCCCCGGATACCTGCGCTGCATTAATTGTGGAGATGGTTGTTGCTGAGGTGGTAACAGAGAGGAGGGAGTACCTCAAGGAGCACGTGTTCATCTCTGAATTTACCTGTAAGGAGCAAAGCTGGGTATTCGGCGGCGATAATGACCAATGTTGCTGATAAGGAAAGCTTGCCCACGTCAACGCGTGGTGTTTTATCGCTTTCCGGGTTGCAGTCAGTTTGTATATCTGTGTCCGTAGCTCGCTGATCGCCTTCCAGAGCAGCTATACCAGGGGAAATGCCATTGCCTCTACCGGCTGCTTCTTTATTGCATTTTTAAGTTATAATTTTAATAAAACCCTGATTTAATTAACAGAGTAAGCGCACAGCTGAGTTGTGTGTTTAAAGGGAAAATGCGCAGGAACCCTGTGACTTACTGCCGGATAGAAACATGTGCATTTCCTTCAACCTTGAGGCATTTTTAGTGCCCTGTTTATTTTTGTCTGGCAAGAAACGTATGCTGGGAAAGGTTAATGATTCCTGGAAGTGAATCAAAGTCACCAGAGAAGGAAAGCCTCGAAGTGGCTGCTGAAGGTGGCCGTTCCCGCGCGGTGAGGGTGTTCTCCTGTGTCTTCGGCACGAGGCGATTCCCTCCTCTGCCTTTTGCTGGTAATGCAGCAGGTACCGTAGGGTTTTCCTGAGCGGCGGTTTCCTCCGCGCGTGCCGAACCCGGCGCGGGTTGAGCTCGAGTCGCAGCAGACAGGCTTGGTGAGCGCTGCATGGGGACAGGAGCCTCCAGCACGTCGGATTTCCAGCTTCCAGCTGCACTTATCACCTCTCAGTGCCGCTTGGGCCGCGGCCAGCAGGAAGGTCAAACTTGTTCAGGCTTGAGCCGTCTCCTCTGTAGAGCAGAACAGCTGAGAAGTGAAAGAGGGGATCTGTAACTGAGTCCACAATATGCTCCTCAGCGTACATTAAAAAGGAAAGGTGAGGAAAGGGTGAGCGGACCAGTCTCCTCGGGTGGCCCTTGGGAGCATCGTGGGAGGGGAGGCAGCCCTGGAGGGACGAGGAGAGACGGCCCATCGACGTGACAGGCTTTTTATGCTCCTTGTTTGTGTTTAAGCGCTGGCATCACATCTCATTACCGTCTCGTGGCTGTAATTAGGAATCCTGCGGAATGAAGAGCCATTAAATTCCCCGGGGTTTCAGCCCGGGGGCCTGCGGGGCCTTGGGTCCCCCGGCGTCGCCTCTTGGCCTGTGTGGAAAGCGGCCTCCTTCCAGGTGTGCCCGCCGAGGGCTCCTGCCAGCCGGCAGCTGCTCTGCAGCCTGTGAAGACCGGCGGTAGCCACGTACGTAACTCGTGCGGCTTGTTTAGGAAACGCGAGCAAAAACCGCTTCCGAGGGCTTGTTCTTCCCATTAAAGATAACAGCTCGCACGGCAGAGCCGGCGGGCCCGGGCGCTTGCTCCCTCCCGCGTTGTCTGCGTTATTAAAAATAATAGGTTTAAGTGCGGAGGTTTAATGTGGCTTTTAACAAGCTCGGCGTGTAGCACGAGGCATTTATAAAATGAGGATTGGTGGGAGGTGACCCGGGCCCTTGTGTAAGGGCAGGCAGAGGGCTGGAGAGCCCTTGAGGAAGGCGGCCGTCGTGTCGGAGCTAAGTGAACGGAGCAGCCCTGCGCGGATTAGTTCTCCCTGCCTTGTAAGAGGCGTTTTGCCCTGGCTCCTTCTGCTCAAAGTGGTTAGATCAGCTTGAATTGAACCTGCCTTACCTGAGAATGCAGTTTGAGGAGAATTGGTCCAAGTTGTGGATTTTTTTCCCCTCATACACAGCCACTTGGGCTGTTGCCACTGCTTTACCATTACCTCCTCATAGACCTAAGGAATATGGGCAAAGTTAATGTTGACGAGCGCCCTGATGTCCCAGTGATATCAAACCCGTAAGCCGCATGCGAATGCCTGTGCTGAACCGCCCGACGCAGCTGGACTCGGCTCTGGGCGCTCGCCCAGGATTATTCCCAGCTACATTATGGCAGTTCGGAAGGAGAAGGCTCCTCTGAAACCAATAATTTTTACAGCCCTTCAAAAAATGGAGGAAATTACACTAGATCCAGATTTTAACTGTTATTTTTTTTTCAAAGGGATGAGGAATTTCTGCATGCCGATGCCAATCAGGATGCATTTGAGGCACTTGTGCTGCAAAGCAGAAGGCCGTCCGTCTTTTTGCCAAGTGCGCCGTGGCAGATGCGCTCAGGATAGCAAGCAAGCGTCTTGAATTTGTCAGTGGTTGTAGGAAAATAATTTAAAATATAGCAGCGAGTGATGCCAGGTTTGAAGCTCCTGGGGATGCTGCAGGGAAACCCCGCAGATGCCCTTCGCCCTGCTGAGCTTTCTGGTTTTGCTGCCGCTCGGCTTGGGAGTGAAAACCCCCCTTGGAAAGGGTGCGGGAATGGCAGGCAAACTGTCATGCAACATTTACTCACAAGATGCCTCTTATAACGAGTGGATGGCAGGGAACAGGGACACTCTAGTCTCTCGGTTGCAGATCTCAGCAGATGGGAGAGATAAATTGAGAGCTGCCACGAGGAGACATGAAACATTACAGGTTTGATCAAAATATATAGCAAATGTCCTGCCAAGGGGAGGCATTTTAAATGCTTGTGTCTGTCTTGGTAACGCAGGAGTGCTTCAGTCAAAACACGTATCCTTCTCCTGGGTGGAGAAGTGATGCAAACATCCTCCGAGGAGAGAACTTGGTAAAAGCTTCCAGGGCTGTTTTTATTGCACGTTTTGTTGCACGCCGACGGTGTGAAGGGAAAGCTGCAGATAGCTGCTTTCCTCCAGGGTGCCGCTGGGCTCCACAGGACTCGTGTGTGCTAGCTGGCTGCGAGCCCCGTCCGGCCCGTGTCCCCTGCACGAGGACACCTCTGTGAGCTGCCCTGCGTCCCCGCGGGCTTCCCGCTTGCCTGGAGACAGGGGAGGCAGGAGGGTGGACAAGTCCCTTTGGGAGCTGCAGGTCAGGCTTAGCTCCCAGTGTTGCTCACCATGGCTCTGGAGGATGCAGGTGAAGATGAGTGATCGGGAGCACGTTGAATCCTGCTTCTTGCCAGCGCCAGTTCCTTTGGGAATGCCGGAGCGCCTGGAGCCATGAGCGAGCGCATCGTGCTCTCCGCAGGCAGCGATGGCAACTCATCAGGGATTCATTTCAGCGACTTAATGCATTATTCCTTTTTGCTAACAGAAATCAAAGGATGGAAAGGGCAGCAGTTCTTTCATACTGAAAGCTGTAGTGTTGCCAAGCCCAGATGTCCCCTCTATAGGAAACAAGAGTCAGTGACAATGACAGAGGTTCTGTATTTCAAATACGGTGGCACCACTTCACGTGCGTACACGTGACGTGCTTTTAAACACGTGATCCTTTCCCGTTGGGTGTTTTGCATCGTCGGATACCCTTTTTAATCAGTTCCTGAAAGCTAAGAATGATGTGTGCTTTTATATAGGTTTAGAGAAAAGGCCTCTTATGGAATGCTGCAGAGGGTGTTGTAGTATTGATAATTAATAATCCCAGAAAGACAAGATAATTTAGGTTGGAAGGGTTTTCTGGAGGTCATGGGCCCAGACGTGAGCTCAGAGCAGGACAAGCAGGCGCTCATCGCTTCCTTCCAGCTGAATTTTCAAGATCTTCAGAGATTGCCCTTCCTTGGTCAGCCTGCTCCTGTGTGCAGCCACTCCTGCAGAAGTATTTCTTCGTGGTGTCTAATGGGTTTCCCTAGTGGCAGCCCGTGCCCGATGCTTGTCCTTTTGCTGCACAAGGCTGTGCAGTCTGCAGGTGGGTGCCCCCTTCTCCCCAGCCTTCTCCAGGCCACACTAGCACGGGGCTCTTCCCGTGCAGAGCCCGGCAGCCTGTTACCTGCCTGCTATCCCCCCTAAACTGTGTTAAGAGAAGAGCAAATTGAGCCCTTGGCCGCTAACCTCGGATGAGAATTTGAGTTGGTAAAGAAGCGAAGCAATTATCATCCCCTCCTGAAAATTAATATCCTTATATCAGAGTCAACGTATTACATGAGAGCTCCTCACCTGCGAAGTCAGCAGGGTTAAACAGCTTTCAGAAACTAGTGATGGGAACTGAAACTCATGAGCTGGGCAGCATCATAAACAGCTACTGCTGTTTGTGCACTTAACATCTGCAAAGGAAACGCTGGAGTTGAGGCTGATCATGCAGCTTTGTGCCCACTCTGTTGTAATTAGCATCAAATGGGGACCATGATGCTGATGGCAGGTGCATGATTAAGGAAAATCGTGTTGGTTGGAATCAGTGTGTCTTTTTATCCATCGATTATTGGAGCGGAGCGGTGATTGCAGGAGCAGGATGACTTGACCAGAGTGGAAGTGAAGGAGCTGATTTTGCTACTTGAGACTGGCCGGAGAAGGGAGATGCAAGTGAGGAGGAGGATGCGGATGTGGACTGCTGTTAGACAGAGGATAAGAGGCTTTTATGTCGCCTGGACATTGCAGAAGATCCAGGCAGATGGGACGTGCCGTAGTTGTTGCAAGATGCGTTAAGCGGAGCAGCCACTAATGCACGTCGGTCTGTGTGGGTTAGGGAGAGATATAAATGATACCCAAGCATTTGTAGGGTGCCTATAGTAAATCATTTATATCCTGGAACTGCTGTTTCTGAAGAAAATAAGTGTGTCGTAAACTGAGTTGATATCCAGCTGTTTTCTGCTCTTTCAGATTGGAAAAGGGTTTTTGTGTTGCTTGTCTCATTCAGCTGTTCCTCTAGACTTCCATGCTGGTTTGGATGCTTTGGCCTGTGCCCTGCACCCTTTGGAGCCATTGTGGCTGCATTGTGGCCTCAGTAACCGCTTAGGGCACAAGCCACAGCGGGCCCTAGTAGCTTGACACCAGGCTACACCCTGACATACAATTCCCTGCGAACAGGGCCATCAGGGAACGGGGCTGTAAAATTGCCCTGTTTACCTGGAAGGAGGAATAATTCGCTGTGTTGTTTCCTCTCAAAGCGTGACTTGCTAAATGATTTGATGTGTGTATTTTCATCTGACTGTGAGAAGGAATAATTCAGGTCGCCTTCGGAGACGGCAGTAATCTGAGCGGATACGGTGCAGACGTCTTCCTTGAGCTGGCTAATAGGGCTGAACCTGTTTGTGAAACAGATACCCAATTTGGGGAGATCCTTAAGGAGAGGGTTGACTCGAGGCAGCTGTTAGTGAGGTAGGTAGAGGATTCCTAAGGGCTTCGTGCATCCATCCTCACCCACGTTGGTGGTGAAATGATGGAAAGATGCCTGTCAAGCTCAGTGAAATGTAATCAAAAGGGCTCTGTTCTTATTTACACAGTAAAATCGGCAGATACATTTTGGTGCTACAGTAGTTTTCTTAGTTCTTACAGAGCAATTGCAAGTGGGGAGCCACAGCTGGCACGTAACACTGACTGCTTTTGATAGAAATAAAGAATATCTTACTGTTAGCATCAAGCCTCGAGCCTGACTTCCAGCTAATGGCCCAAATAATCTTTACTCGGAATGGTGTAATTGAGATGGAAGGCTGTCTGGGGCTCCTAGCTGGTACACAGATTCCACATCCATGAGCTTTACAGCATGGTCATTGAGCTGAAATGGAGAAGGTTAAAGCTCTCATTTTCATTATCAAACTCCCCCCATCTCCCAATACAAATGTGACATTTCAATTTTACACAGTCCAACTCTTCTTAAATCATCTGTATAAAAACTTCAGATCTTGATTGATGATGGATGAGCTATTGTCTCCTAAAGCACCCAGTTCTCATTACCCTTTAAGGCATAACTTATTAATGATGAACCTGAAGTGCTTTCCCAGTGGGTCATCAGCAAGCGGCTGCGCTAAGAGCTCAAGCCCAGCCCTGGTTTGGCAGGAAATTTCCAGACCAAAGCCACTTTGAGGTAATGCATGCAGCATCTTGAGTGAAATACGGCCGTGTTTTGAGAGCGACGTAGTACCTGACAGCAGATCCTTGTCATCGGGGCAAGGATGGGGAAGATGCAGCTATGTCAGCATACAAAGCTGCAGCAGCTCAAGTGAAGGCTGACCTTGAAAATTAAGGCCAGGTATCAGCAATGTGTGTGGTGTAACATGAATGTGCAGGGTACACCTTACGTGGGGTGGTGTAAAAGACACCAGTTAGGAGAGCATCACGTGAGGAGCTATAAGATGTCCTCTCTTTTGCTTTTGAGGTGGTTGCAGTGAGCATTGCAAACTTTTCTTTTTCCTGATTGCCCCATTTAAATCCACAGCTCCCCCTGCACCTGAGCACACGTGAGTTATTTGCACTTCAGGAGACGCTGTGGAGTGTGCACGTGTCCTGCCAACTTAGTCCACATTCGAAATGGGATAGCGTAGACCAGGAGGGAATTCCCTGTACACAAGAAAAGGCCAACTGAAGAAAATGCCCTTTTAACAGATGTATGCAGAAAACTTATTTCCATCTGCAGTCTAAAATAGCAGTAGATACGTAAAGCGAGTGGCCTTTTGCTTTATTACAGTGATCATAATAATCTTTCAATGGCCCTGCTCAAACTCTCCATTGCATTAGAATGACTGTTATGAATTTAGCCACCTCTTGAAGCTTGCAGGCCCAGTGTAAACTGTGTGTGACATACCTGTTCTGGCACATTATGGAGAGGGTAAGGAGCATTTGGGTGCTTCATTTTTATGTTGTTCTTACTGTATGATTGGTTACCAGAGGCCAGTGGTGAGAGTCCTGCTTCATCACTGGGCTAGCAGAAGTCAAAAAATAGCAGCAGTGATGACGAACGCGTTTCTGGCTTTGACTACATGGATAAAAAACAAGAATTTTAGTAACATGCAGATGTATCTTTTTGCATGAAATAGCAAGTCAGCGGGACGCGTGCTTCAGCCCCGCTCTGGTGGCTCTGTGCCCTTGCCTAGCGTGGAAGCCCGACAGGAACATCTGCTCACCGCGTGGCAGCCGCAGATGGAGCTCATGCTCTGCTGCCCGCCCCGGGCTGTCCAGGGCTTTCTTGGTAGGAACTAGGGAACATCTCACTTCATTCCCTACCCCAGTGTCTGAAAGAGTTCTGCAAAAACGCCTTCAAGTGTCGCACGTGGGAAAAGAAGGTTGGTTTCTACCTGGCTTCCTTTGCGAGCTCACCCCCATAGTCATAAACCTCTGCCTTTCCCCTCCTGTTTATTGTTTAACTTTACGTCTCACTTTCAGTGCAGTAAATTAGAATGAGATGATGACTTTATGATGATGAGTTCATTATCCGGTAGCTCTATTGTATATTGATTACATTTGTGCTTCATTTGCTTGACACGTAGCGGGGTTTATTAGGTCTTTGCTAGCATTGTTCTTGCTAAGGGAGGGCCCAGCAGTGCAGAATGTGTTTGGTCGGTGGAGCCAAGCGAGCTCTGCAGATTGACGCCCGCCGAGGAGCAGCGTCAGGGAAGGCAGCAGAGCAAGCTGGAAGGGGAAGGCAGCAGCGGAATGAATGTGGATCCAACGGAAGAGTCACACAAAGGTGCTTTAGAGATGACTCAACTTTGAACTCGGGTTTATTTTATCCTCTATAAAGGCCCAGCCTTGATAATATCACAGATATTATTAGGACCTTATTATTAGTCCAAGTCAAGGCAGATCGAGGTACTGCATCAAGTTTTGGGGTAAGACAATGAATGCAATGCTTATTGTTCACTGATTAGGGAAGTTAGAGCATTTTCCATGTTTGCTTCTAGTAAATCACAATGAAGGCTGGCAGGTTTTTACCCTGGCAGTAATGAGAGGCCAGGTTCTGTTTACTTTTAAGCTGAAAAATTTTGTTCTCCACAAATTGAAACTAGTGGAATGGCTCATTGAGAGAGAGGCTGCCTGATATCCAAGAACGCATCAAAGTTCCTGAGGGAAAGAAGACAATTTGATAGGTATTGTCAAGAATGAATGCTCTAAAAAAGTAAATTATGCCAGTGGTAGGTGCTCAGATGTACGGACTGATAGGGACACTATTTGGAACAATGTGTAAGTGTTTCAAAAGCTCTGAATGTAGATTTTTCAGTACTTCACAGCTTGTTAGACTTTATTTTTAATGAAGATTTGGGCCATAGCAGATTAACTAATCCGGTATAGTGGGGACAGAATAGAGAAACGGTGACTAATCATGTTTGTCGGTGTTCTTGTAAGTCCCACTTTTTCCCCAGAGCAGAATTGCTAACAGATGCTGTATGGGGTTTTTCGGGGATCATAAGAATATCATACAGACAAATTATTGCTGTGCCTCTAATCTGGACTCTTTACCGTTATTGTTTTCATTTTTAAGCCCCTTTTCAGTGAAAAGCTTTAAACCAGCGGTTTCTAAGAACTAGATATTAGTCCTCTGAACTGATTAATATGATAGAAAAATGTTTCTACAGATGATCCGTTATTTAATACGTTCCTTACACGGGGGCTACCTTCTTCATGTGCTGTGGCCTGTAAACTCTAAAATCTTAAGAGAAAAGTGCAATAATTCATTCCTTGCTGTTTGTCGAGGCCTGCAATCCCGCTCCAGCTTTTAAAGGTTTTCTTTGGAGAGGAAGACTATCAAACAGCCTTAATCATTGGCACAATAGTAGAGATTTACTCTTAATGCCTCTTTAAGGAGGATGACACTCCTGGCTGTATAGCACCACTTAATGTCATTCTAAGGTACCATTAGTAACTAACCTTCAAAATTTCTTTGCCTAGGGTTGAATCTATGACACTAAGTGGTGCATGGGGTTTTAGCTGCATCGCTCCTGTTAACTTTAATGAAAGTCGTATGGCTTTGGAAATACTAGAGGCAGGTTAAGAAGCAAGAAAGGGAAATAGTGGGATTTAACAGGAATTTAGAGGGTAAAAAGAAGTCACGGCTCCAAAGGAAGCCCCAGTGGTCCTTCTAACTACCGAAAGATCATTTTTATTTTGAGATTTGCCATATGGAGTCTGTAGAAATAGGGAAATGAGCCAGTTTGGTTAAACTAGCCAACATAAACATGCGCTGAAAAAAAGGAGCAATTTGATGCTAAATTTCTCAACTTACCTGATTTTCAAAATTTCCCCCAACGAGGTGTCCCGACCTGCAGATTTCCGGGTAGGGATTATAACCTGCTCCTCCGCCTGCTCCCAAAGCACCTCCCTTGGACCAACAGTTCCCAGCTGGGCACTTCAGAGGGGGGTTCGGATCATGACCGAGGGAGGAGGTTGAACAAAACAGTTCACAGCACAAATCTGATCTCATTTCTCCGTAACTGTATGTCAAATACGCAAAAGAACACGGTCTCTTTATTGAAGTTCTTACAATATTTGTGACTAAGCTTGATATAAAGGGACTCTGCAGGAGCTTTAGGGAAATTTGAAGGTTGATAGTGATTCACTGATCTAAAAAAGTGTGTGAGCCCCTGCAGAAGGGATTAGAATATGGAGCTGGTTACGGCAGCGCGCTGTGATGGAGAAGAAATGCTCTTGCAGGCCCTGGGACAGCTGCAGCTCGCTCGCTTACTGCTGGATCAGAAAATTCCTACCCCCGGGAAACTCATCAGCTTATTGAATCTGTTCTAATGTTCATACATTAATGAAATACAGCATAGTGTGATTGATTGCTTGTGTTTTTAAAGTCAATACAGTCCTGAAAGGTATTTTATCCGCGGAGAGCAGAACAGTTAGTTACTGGCTTACACTGGAACAAGAGATTAACCCAATAACTCACCCAGCGCCTGTCAGATCCCCTTGTCTGGTGTGAAGACACTGTAATCCATGGTATCTTCATCGGGGTTCTTCTGTGTAAATAAATGGGTTGCCGTTTACAAATACTATAAGCTGCTTTGCCCTCCAATTTCCAGAGTGTTATGTGAGCTTGCGGTGAGAATTTCTGCATTTAAGTGTCATGCCCTCTCTCTCCCCAGTACGCGGAGCAGCAGCCGGCCCAGTTGGCTCTACATCTTAGGTCTTACGTGTCTGCTCTTGTCTTTTGCTGCAGAAATCCTGAACGGCGGCGTGTATGTTGGCCAGAACAAATTTCTGTGCTTCGCAGACACCATCCATTGGCAGGACATTGTGCGGAACCCCTGGGCCTCCAACTTCACCTTGGTCCCAATGAACGGCAGCTCGGGCTGTAAGTACCACTCTCCTTCCTCGTCCTGTCACCAGCACAGCGTGCACGTGGCCTCAGGCGTTGCCCTCGCAGGGAGAACAACATTTGTCAGTTCTCACCTTAGAGTGTTTTTTTGATGGGTTGCTTTGCAAGGTTGTTGGAAAACACGTCGTCTCTGTAGAGGATATTTGTGAGAATTGCCTGAATTTTGCCTCCTCTATTTTCCCTTACATGTGTTTTCTGCCCATTGCCAAGGACTGCTGGGGAAGGGCAGTCAGTACTGTTTGGCTGTGGTTGTTCCTGCACCTTGGGCTGTGCCTTGGCTCACAATCTCCTGTCCATGGTATCAGAATTAGCTGTTGCAGGGGTTGATTAACAGGCTAAGGGATATTTTGACTTTAGATGACGAATGAACCCAAAAGAGCAGTTATCCTGTTGTCTTGAATATATTTATCACAGAAGAATTTATATGTGTCTGAAGAGGAGGTCTTAAACATACCCAATGTTTTCCTGTTCTCATCATGTTCTCTCCTTTTTAAAGCAGCATTTTTCCAACTTGGAGCATCTGTACACCTTGATTGTAATCAGCTTGATCCATTTGTGCAGTTCCCTGCCCTAGGGTTATTCACCTTCAGTATTACTTGGGAAATTCACATGGCAGCAGTGAAAGAAGACTTTAGTGACTGGTGGTGGCAGTGATGCCAAGTGTTGAGGCAAATTATTCCATAAAACAGGCAAGTGCTTTGGGAATGAATACCGGGCCATTAACAGTGCCCTCGGGACGTATCAGCACCGAGATTCAGGGTGAGGCTGGGAAGAAGTTTGTGTCTGTAGCAGGTCCACCACTGCAGCAGGCTATTGCTCAGGATCTTCTGCTTGTCACTTCAGCATGCCTGAAGTTCCCCCTCAGGGTTGTGTAAAGGACCTCTTTCCTCCTCACCTTCCACAGCAGCCCAGAAAGAACTTCAATCTTTCAGCCGTAAGTTAGAAATACAGACTTAAAGCTCGTGTTAGAGAGACATAATTTGTAAGGGACAAACCATTCCTACCCCTGGGCTTCACGGTGACATAGGGATGGCGTGAGGCTGGTTTGCATGTTTGCCCTGCCAACCCCTCTACCTGGCCACACTGGAGCTGGGACTCGACTCCTCTGCCTGCAACTCTGCCCAGTTCCTGTTGCGTTATTTGCATGTTAAAAACGAAGAAAAAAATCACCGCTGGTGAGTTATCAGTTCTAAGCAGATAAAACCTTTGAAGATTAGGGGATGCCTGCGCTCTTTTATCAATGATGATTTCAACGAGAAAAAGACCCGGTAGTTATTTTGTTTTGTTCTGTTACTGTTTTTCTTTCTGTTTTTTTTTTCTTAACCTTTGACAGTTCTTGCAGACAAATGCTTCTGCAATACTAAGGCAATAAGCTCTTTTAGAAAAGCAGCCAACATCAATACTATCTTTCTGAGCTAGTGATTTTGCTGGTGACTCCGGTGGGATCAGAGCGAGATGAGTGCTGAATACTCGTGGAATCACGACCTGAAGTTAATGCAAGCGAATGTTGCTTCCTACGCCAGGATGAAAGAATATATGTACCTAAGCCCTGTTTTCTTATTTTTTCTTTTCGTTCCTTTTGAAGTGCTTTGGAACATAGGGAAGGAACATGACAAATGATACTGTTTGTTCCTAGCAAACCTGGGTGCAAAACTAAACAGTGTTATTTCAGTGATGATTGACACTTATGTAATATGGCAACTTCATTAAGAATTGGTCTCTCTTTTTTCCTCCTGTTTAGAATTGAACAGAACCCAGTTGGCCTGTCTTTAGTTTCATAAACATGAGTCTCCTTCTGCAAGAACTTGGATTTTGTTTCAGTGCTATTCCCAAGTCCTGTGAAATTCTGAATATAATTAGCAAATCCAAACCAGGATTCAGTCTTCGCAACTTACATAGCTAAGAATCTAAATCCCATTACACAGAAAGTCAGGAAATGGCTAAAATGATTTAACCAAAGTGTTGAGGCTTTCAGGAACAACTGAGAAAAACGACAGCTGCTTTCCCTTGCTGAAGTCTTGTTTAACAGTCAGGTACGCAAATTCCTTTAAAAACAACTAAAATTAAATAGCTTTCTGGGCCTTTTGTGTGTACTTATAATATATATACAAAAAAAAAGAAAAAAGTGACTGAAAGGCATGAAGGGACCTTATTACTTACCTGTGAAGAGATAGGAGAAAGTGCATCCACTGCACATTTATATATGTGGCAGTTTAAAAAACAATTAAGACAATGTGTTTGTACTGGTACAGAAAGTACTTGGAGAAATGAGCTTTAAGTTATAACCACTGAATAGAAAACTGTATAGAGCATCATTAAACAAGATACATGCTTCTTTACAGGCTGAAATTTGGCAGCAATGTGCCTGCTGGCCAGGCTAGTTTTCCACTGCTGGAAAAGATGCTTAGTGTATCCCAGAGTCTCTGGTACTTTTCTGCAGAGGCTCCGTGGTAGGTTGAGCGTCAGGCTTTTTTGGATCCACCATAAAACTTTCCTCTTTATTTTGCCCAAATGTATCAAATTGCCTGAAGTTGGGTGCCTCTACCAAATGCCAACCCTGATTAAGCCCATTGGAACTGAGCAGGTAGGAGCTAAGCAGCATTGCTGAGAATAAGCTAAGTGCAAGAGACCCTCTGGGCTTCCTGTAGCGGAAGATCTTGAAGCAACTGAGAGGCAGAGCAAGAAGACAGAATATATTGGAAATATATTCTTGGAAATAATCTCAGTCCTGTGCCTCTCTGCTTGTTTTGTGTTTTGGATTTGCTGTCGCTCTGGTGTTACTCAACACTTACACCAGCGCTAGGGAGAGACGAATCTGTCAGAGTTTTTCTGGTTCTCTCCTGTGCAGGTTCTCCCTGTCACATCAGTGTGAGGAAGGCAGGTGAAAAGCCGTAAACAGTGTGGTAGAAATGATGCAGACACATCCTAAAAACCACTTGTCCCTTTTTGGGGAAACGCTTTCTACACGTGGCTTTGTGCTGCAATCAAACGCACGCAGAAGAACTCGAATTAGCACCCTTGAATTACCCAGCGTTGCGCTGCGATGGATGCGGCCGGGAGCCGGCAGCACAGAGCTCGTGCGGCTGCAGGAACAGTCAACGAATGTTGTGTCAGGGGCACCCGCAGCTCCGCGCTCCGAGGACAGGTATCTCCAGGCCTTTTGGCGCGCATGCTGAAATGATAACAGTATTCACTGTTTGTAGTGCCTCGTAGCTGGGGCTTCTTAAATTAACTGTGGATGGAAAGTAGCTTTCTCTCTTGCTGGCATCAGGATTTTCTACCTGAGATCTTCAAGCTGGACACCTAGCAGTGGGAGTATCAAGGATGCTTCATTTAAGGAGCAAACTCTCCCGTTAGCTTTGTGCTATTGAATTGACTTCTGCATCTTTGAAGATCTCTCTTCTCTCCTTCCCCAACCAACCCATGAACCCAAGCAGACGTGCCCTTGTCATTCTGCGTGTGCCGTTCTTGGCATCCTCGTCCTTTGGCGCATCCAGCAGCTGGAGTTGGTCCTTCCCATCAGGAGACGGGCCTGTCCTGTGGAGCTAGAAGCCCAAGGGACCATGATTCGGCTTCTTGTTTAAACCTGCTCCAGGCAGGTGGGAGTCCTGCCCTCTGAGCAGCTTTAGGAAAGGTTCAGCATCCTGAACCCTGCTCCGCTCTGCTCGGTGTCCCTTGTGTCCTTGGTGTCCCCCTGATTCAGCTGTTGGCAGGAGCGATGCTTGAGCGCCCTGGCAGGTTCTGACGAGGGCTCTAGTCTTAAATCCGGATTTGCAGTGGAGCTTTATTTGGACATTTCATTTCACAGAAGAGCCGGAAGGGTTTGAATTATAGAGCTGGGGTCATTGTGCATAAAGAATAGGACAGATTCAAATAAACCAATGATGTATTTAAAAAAATACTGAAGCGCTATGGATGCATATTCATGATGGAGCCAGTAGCTCTTTGGATAATAAAGATTAAGAGATTACTTTTCATTTTCCCATTAAAAAAATACTGTTCTTTTTATACATTATTTGGGAAAAATGTAGAAGTTCACGTCAACACGTGCCGAGTTCCAACCAAAACCAGTGAAGATTAGGCAGGCTTTAATACTTTCCCAAACTGGAACTTTTGATTATAAAGCGAATTGAGATTTTTGCAATTTTTTCTCTTGGTTAGAACTGGCTTTTCTGACAGACCATTTTTCTGCCATCCGTGTGTTTGATTGCCTGGGATTTTGGAACGCTTTCCCTGGAATATTAACCAGCGTCGGCGCGGCGGTGGTCCCTGAGGAAGCCCACCCCGATGGCGGTGTAATTGCTCGCTTGCAGCTACTTCTGGAGAGCCCCAATTAGCTGCTGCTTAATGTATTTCCATGCGCGTTATTAACATTGAAACGTAGAGACAAATCTAATTAAATGTTTAGCATTTAGGCGGCGCGTTGCATTTTAATTAAAGGAACAGAAAATAGAGGGGCCGGGCGCGCGGTTGCTTGGGCCGGCAGCCCTCCTGGCTTGTGGTGCAGGTTGTGGCCGACATTCCTGGGGAGCGGATGCATTTGGGAGCTGTAGCCCTACTGCACGTGCCCGTCTCTGTAGGGTGGGTGTTCGGCTCATTCAAGTGAGCGTTGGCTCCATTCCTCCTGCTTTTTCCTTTCTTACCTTTTCTTTTCCACAGTTAAAGATAGTGCAGGAAGGTACTGGGATTTTTTGAAGGGGTCCTCCTCCAAAATATTGCCGGAATGGGGACAATTTGGTAGAAACTTAGCCAAATGCCCTGTTCTTAGTCAGTAGTGGAGAAAATGAGCTGCATAGATGTGCAAACACCCACTGCAAGGCACACGCTGTATGTTTGACAAGGTGTTTCTGTGAATATTCTGTAGACGCCGGGTGTCCACAAATGCGTTTTGCCTCGGTGGCTGCTCGGAGTTGCTCCTGGCTGGGATTTGGGGGTGGGTGTTCGTGCTCGGTGCTGAGGGCGGCCGTCGCAGCGGTGATTCAGTGTCCGGTGGCCTTGCGGTTCCGCATGGAGCGCAGTAATTCACTCTGTGCGCGCGGCAGCGCGGGGCTGGAGGGGATCGCTCTTACACGTGGTGGCTTATCTGGGAATTTATGCCCGGGTCAATCCATTGGGCATCGAGTCCTGAAGGAATTATGTGATCCTCAGGGAAACCAGGCTGCTTCAGCAGTCTCGGGCGGCTCGTACCGGCCTTGCAGCAGCTCTGGGCTCTGTTAAGTGCTGAAAATGCTGCACGCACCTTTCAGCCAGCTCCCTTCGTGTTTGCAGTGTTGTGTTTTACAAGGAGTTACAGCTCTCTCGGTCGGAAAGAAATTCAAAGCAGAGCTGAGTGTAGCCAGCCCACAACCCGCCCGCTGCTTCTGTTCCGTGCACCTGGAGGTTGCTTTGCCTGCAGTTCAAGCAGGAGACAATTTCTTTATTACCTAGAATTGAGAGAAAAATACATTATCAGAAGGCACTTACTTTAAAGCGTAGTTTTTGCCAAGCTCATGGACCTGAAGAAGGAGGAAGAATAAATGGTGTGAAGAGCCTGTGGCACTCCAGGCTTTTAGTACATGAAACCTAGTGGTGCAGGGAACTTACTTTACATTAGCAGAGCAAGGCGAATTGCTTGAAGTTACCTGGAATTGTTTTCCTCATCTCAGAATGTGTGTTTTGAATGAAGGGGATCAGTTAAGGTGCCTGATAAATGCCTTTGGCCAGCGTTTGTGAATCGGTGGATGCTCTTCAGGCCGATTTGGAACGAAGGTGGGTACGGCGCTACGTGGAGACACGGTGCCTCTAACCACCGCATAAAAACTAAGCAGTGAGCACAAGGATGCTCGTCTGCTAGGGGAATTGTGCTGTTACGGGCAGCATTGCCGTCTCCTTGGGCCAGGATTCAAAGCAGCTTCCATGCATCAAACCCTTCCATCTTGTCTTCACTTAGGAGCTTGGAATTTCCTTGGAAAACCCCAGAAAAGCCGCCGTCAATGAAGTGTTCCTGCAGGGTTGCGATATTTGGAATCCTTGCAGAATAAGATACTCAGGCCAGAGTTTCCCAGTGGCTTTATGCAAATTGCATCCCACAAAACCATTCCTGCACGCCGAATTCCTCTTGCTCTGTAATGCTGCAGCACGTCCACAGGAAACACCTCCGCTCACCGGGAGCCGAAAATTAGCCTCCAAATTACAGCCTGGCGTTTGTTTGCATGGTATTTTCATGGGATATTTATGCATAGCAAACAGTGCATGGAAATGCCAGCGTATGAGCCTGAGCATTGTTTCGAGCAGAGAAAGGGCTTCTGTTGTGCCATAATGGTTTTGTAATAATCCCTTCTGTGCAGAACAGCCAGAGATACATTTTGGATAAGCAATTACAGTTAAATAAGCATGTTGTGATACTTACCCAAAGTTAGTCTAAAACTGGACTCCAAATGTCATGGGAATTGGGAGTGGCTTTCTGAAATTTCCATCTAATACAGTTAAAAGTTTATTGAAACTTTAACGCGTCTAACTGCGTGCAGCCAGGCTCTAGGAATATTAAATGGCATCAAGAAAAAGTGAAACGTTTTTTAAAAGCCACTTCAATTCCAGTTTTTCATTTCCTTTCTCTGAGGTTATTACTTTGCTTAAAAAATGAAAACCGCCTGCCCCTCTCTTCTAACTTTATTACCGCTTTGGCAGCATTACAGGAGCATTATCACGGGACATTATTTTGACTTATGTGGTATTGACTTAGTTGATCCGTCGGAGGGGTGGAGGAGCTGGTATTAAACAAGCCCAGGAACGCCCCCGGCCTTGGCATTTGCCTTTCAACATGTCTCGGAGTTTGCAGAGCACCTCCGTGAAATTCCCCCGCAGCCGCGCGGGGATTCCTGTCCCGGCGCTGCACGTTGTGGCCAAGGGAGAGACTTGCTCAGCTCTGAACCAGGCTGATGCATCGGCACCCGCCGCTTGTGCTTGTGCTGCCCAAGCCGAGTGAGCAGGGAATGGGGTGGCACCACACTGAGCATTTCGTCTTGCTCAGTGCCTGCAGCTAAAAGCAGGAGCAATTAATAGCTCCTAATTGCTTAATCAGTGTAAAGTTTCAGACTGTGTCAGATGTGCAGGTTTTTATTTGGTGTGGATGACTAAACCCCAATTAATGCATGAAGTCCTAGCATCGAACCAGCGCCGTCTGCTTCAGCAGGACACACGTATCTGGTGTCTTCATCTCCCCGCTCCATCCCTTCCTCGAGGCCTCCCCGCGGCCCCAGGATGTTTTTCTGCAGCCTCTGAGCGGCGGCGGTGCAGTGAGCTCGCTGCCAGTCCGCAGCTACCAGTGAGAAACGTGAATTTGCTGCCGCGAGCCCGGCCGACACGCTCTCCTTGGCTCTCCGTTTGCTCCTTTACCTCCGGTGGCCGCTCTCTGCTCCCACCAGAGCTGCCTGAGCCCACCCCAGGCCTGTCCCCATCCCGCGCTAGTCGTCACCTCTCGCTATCCTCGTCCCTGTTTTCTTCAGCACAGGTTATCTCCGCTCCCTTCCCGCTCGCCCCTATCTCTCCCCCGTCTTTCCGCGCGTTCCTCCCGACCTGTTCTCATCTCACGCACTCGTCAGCTGCCTGTGCCCGCGTGCTGCTCTCTTGGGAGCGTCCTGCCTGCGTCTGCAGGGGAAGACGAGCAGACAGAGGTGCTGGATGCAGCGGGCGCAGAGGTGCACGCGGTGCCTGGAAAGGCTTTGCTTTTGCCTGTGCTGTGGTGCTGGGAGGGCAGTGCTGGAGAACGGGACATTCCCTGAGGAGAACTCGCCTCAGGGAGAGCAATGTGGGTTTGAGAGGGTCTTCCCCTGTGTTTCTATATCCAATAATGCTCCAGCGAGAGGGAGAGGAGGCCTCGGTGATTCCCTAGGAGTCTTCCTTCGAGTTCCCCTTCCCATGGCGAGACACGTCCCTGCTGCCGCAAAGAAAGGAAATCCTGGAAGGCGCCAGCCTCTCCGTTAGGTGATTAGCTCTCCAATCAATGACGAGATCTGAAGCCTAGCACAGGGCTGGTAGGAAGCGCAAAATGGTTTTCCTTAACAAAGGAGAGTGAATGAATGAACGTGTGACAATTGTGTGACAATAGGCATTGTCAGACATGGACAGGGAAGACTCCAGCACAGCCTGATGAAGGCAGAGCTGTGCCTCCCAACAACAGGATATTTAATTCCTGTTAATGCTCTGCTGGAGTGCTTGAATTTTATTTTGATTTTGCAATAAAATGTGTCTCTCATACGTAAATCTGAGGAATGTTGGTTGCTTAGAAAAACATCGGGCAACCTTATTTAAACCTTATTCCATGTCTAGACAATGGGAAAATAAAAAAACTCTTCTTGCTGAGTGTGCTGGAAACTCCATAGACCTCAGGACTGTTTATATCTGGAAACACCTATATGGTATTTCTAGCATTTTTGCAGGAGTTAACTTTTGTGTTGAGGATGAGTTTATAAGTAGCTTGTGGAAGCTAATAAATGATTTATAGGTATTTTGATATTTATTTTAGATTTTTAGACAAGTAAAGAAGCTGCTTATAACCACGGATTGTAAGCATCAAAACCCCTTCCTCCTGCTGTGTTTATTCACATTTCCGTATCAGTGTGTTACGGACGAGCTAACATTTGACTTATTAACCTCCTAAAAACCGTCTGAAAGGCACGCTTGGTGCGAAGTGGGCCAAGGAGTCCTGATGAGCTCTAAGACCTGGAACTTTTCTCCCTTTGGAAGCTTTGAGCTTTTCCAACTAGTGCTAAGTGTTCTTAGGTCTAACTGATTGTCCCCAGCACTTCAGGATGCTTCAGTGTCTTTTGATCTCAAGGCCCAGTGGAAGAAATCACAGGGAGGAATGAAATTCTACTACTTTATTCACTTTGTTGCATGAAAACAAAAGGGAGGAACTCTTCTAGAGTTTCATGGTTTGACACTTCTTCATTAGCTATTTCCTTTAGAGCTTCCTTCTTTGTGTTAGAGGGCTTTCGGTGTGTTTTAGACACCTGAAGAATAAAATAAAAAGGAATAATCTATTTTATGCAAAGAATCGTTTAATAAATCTTCACTCAAGCCTGTGATGGACTCACTGCGATCTGAAAATCGCATCTTTCACCAACCTACTCGTGGTGGCTGCTGGAACATGGAACTTGGAAGCCTACCAGGAGAAAAGTGAGAGAAAGGGCTGGGAGGACGTCATCGTTCTTGGGGCCGTGCATTTATTATCCCTTAAGGCTGACATTTAGATGTAACCCAGAGAACGGTTCCTCACATGGATGTTCCTTATGTTCCCAGCTGCTTACGCTGACTTCCGTGGGACTGCTTTTGTGTTAAGAGTAACAACGGAGCCGTTCTTTAACGGGGAGAAATCTCTCCTTATTACAGTGGGAAAAACACAGGTGCAACCTGAGGGATGTGAGGGCAGAATCTGGACCGGTTCACACAGAGCAAACTCACTTTGCTGCCTAGGCAAACACACCGACATAGACACTGCTTGGAGGAGGTTTGCCTTTTGCTTTTAATTCTCGGTATATTTGACCTTCAGAAAGACTTGTAATAATGTAATCCGCAGGTGTGCTGCCTGCGAGCTCAGCTCCCTGTTTGGTCTGTGAGTCAAGCAGAGACTTGGGGGCAGAGACTTGGGATTCTCAGTGATGAAAGAGAGACCTGGCAACCTTTGCTTGCTCTGCTTAAATGCGAATGATCACCCAACACTGCCAAACGAAGTCATGTATTGGGAAGCAGGCATGAAAGTTAAAATTCTTTAAAAAAATGACTTTTGGAGATGCTGGATCCCTTTTATTTCCAGGACGAGTAGAGCTGGCTGAGTGCGGCGTTAGTTGCAGACAGAGGGTCAGCTCACCTAGGGTTTTCAAATACGAAGGGTTTTATTTTAAGTACAGGTTTTGCAGGAGTGCGGGAGGCCTCTGCAGTTAGAGGTCGCTCAGAGGGATGCTTGAAGTTCTTGCCTGTGTGGAAATCCCAGCAGACAGAGCGTGTTTCCAACAGCTATAACGCACTGGAGATCTGAGCCAGCAGCTGGCACAGCGCGACACTGAACTCCGGGATGAGGATGCCCATGGATGCGGAAAGGGAGTTTAACGTGGCCCTTGGCACACAGGGTCCCATTGCTACCTCCGTCCTCAACAGAGCTCTCAATGCTCTGCGGGAAGCAGAGCAGCTTCAAAAAAGCAGTGAGGTTGCCAGAGGTTTCCACTACCATGGTTTGGGCTGCCATGGTATGTGAGGGCTGAGAGAGGTTTTGTGGGGAGAGGGGCGGCTTTTGGTTGCTTTTGTGCAGAGGTACCAAGCTTTTTTACCAGGTTATTTGGATGAAATTGTGTTCTCTCCAAAACAGAGGTCCCTTTTCCTATGGAGGAATGAGAGGGTCTTATGTAGAGCACACGGAGTAGCTGTTACATTAATAGCACCGGAAAATGAAATTACTGCTTAGTCCTTCTAAATTGGTCATCTTTTCTGGTGTTACAATGTTCCAGACATTATACGTAGCAGAGAGGGATTTCAGCTATAAAGCACTAAGATAAGTACTTTAATTTTATATATGTTTGACATCAATTCTCGCTCTTTCTGTTCTTTTTATAGGCACTGTTTTCAACCTGGGTGGTGCATAGAAAGCCTCCCAAGACAGAAATGTCTTTTTCTCTTGAGCAGTCCCTGGAGACTGAAGAATGAAAAGCAACCAAATTCCTAATCTCTCTCTCTCTCTGTCCCAAAGGCGGCCGATGCCACAAGTCGTGCACTGGACGATGCTGGGGACCCACGGAAAATCACTGCCAGACCTGTAAGTGTGAAAGACTCTGAGAATTAAGGGATTTGAAAAAGGTGTAAAAGGGACCCTACATCCATTAATTGCAAAGAAATGCTCTAAATTCTGCCTTTCACATGATTTAAGAAATATATTTTTAAAAATTTCCGTATGTTTTTACCAGTTTATTTTTTCTCCCTGTGTGAAATTAGGTTTTACTTTCCTCCCTTGTGCTCTTTAAATCTTAAGCTAGCTTGAATTTTTGTTTCACTTCTTGGCAATATAGAGCATGACTCCTGAAATTATTCCTGCGCTTGTTTGTGTTTGTTTGCTTTAGGAATGCACTGAGAAGAATCTTATGGGAATACAAAAAACTACAAGGCAGACCCTGAGATCTTTTAAGGGGGGCCTAATACTGCAAAGTTGCTACCACCAAAATGTTCTGTTAATTTCAGTGAAACTAGGGAGTAATAGTTATCCTGCAGATTTGTCCTCTTTATAATAACTTCAGAAGGTATTTGAGGTGCAACTCAAAAGAGAGAGTAATGAGGATAATTTTTATAAGGGACGTACTACGTGCAAGGTTGCTCGCAACGTCTGTCCGTCCTCTTGAATTCAGAGAGCGTTAGTGAATGCAAAGGGAGAACTGTAAGGAGGGAGTTTCTTCCTTATGTGCGTTCAGCCCCTCCAGCAGGCACTAAGGAGCTAGAGGTGCAGTCCTAGTGTCAGCAAAATAAGAGGAGACAGTTTAGAGCCATCTCTTCCTACAAGTTGCTTCCCCTGCCACAGGGGTGCAGGCACCGGCAGCATTTCCATCTTTGCAGCTTAGCGTGGTGGAGATGCGCTGGGTTTCCTGGAGCTGCCCTCCCTGGGGAACCGCGTGGTCGCTGCTGTCCCGCTGGACTCCGTGGCTGCAGAAGTCCCTGCTGCAGCACCAGCCTCCCGGCTCCCAGCTGCTACGGAGCTGCTTGCAGAGGGGTTTTGCTCTCTCTGGCAGCTACGCGTTAATCCACCAGATCAGTTCTCTTATCTGCAGCGTTGCCCTGAAGCCAGCAGCTTAGCAGAGCTGTGCAGTGCGTTTAGTCCTGGAGCGACATCCACCTCCCTTCACGACTGCCCTCTCGGGCTGGAGCAGTGGGGACAGGCCAAGGCGTGACTGTGGGATTAGTAAAGCTCTACGAAGGCATCAGCTATCTAACTTCCAGGAAGATGTACGGTTCATATGACTGTAATTTGAAATAGCCACTCTCTGCCCCTTTCCCTTTTATCAGCGTCGTTCCCTGCAGCTTCCGATTATCAGGGGGAAGGAGCTAATTTTGCTGCATGCTTCACTTTTCCTTCCCTGACCTCACGCCGCCTGGGGTAAACATCAGATTTAAAGAAAAGATTGATGTGGTGCTGGGCTGGCACCAGGCCTTTCTTCATAACCTTCAGTGAGCTTTTTCCACACTTGTTTTTCTGCAGATTGTTTGTAGCAAAGAACAAGAGTATGAGCAGGGGCTGGAAATACAAAAACCCAAGCAGTGCTGTGCTTTTGCTGCCTTCATTCCTGACTTAAAAAACATGCCTGACTTTCAAGCTCATAAATGATATTCTTAGATACAAGCTGGAGATAGGATGAATGGTATCACAAAAACAGTATATATCCTAACCTAGTCACCTTGAAAGATGCTCATCTTTCAAACGTGCAGGAAAATGGCTCTACCGTGCTACAGCCCAAAGTCAAAATAGTTTGTTCCTAGAAACAGAACTCGGAGATGCCTGTCTGCATTTTAATAAATTCATTTTTTTATTGATCGGCTGAAGCAAAATATTGTAATGAGACCCCCTCCCAAGATAAGATTTAAATTATTTTCCTGGGAAAAGGATAAAAACTGAAAGATCTTAATCCCCGTCTTTCATTTCAAATTACATATGGAAAAAAAAACAACAGGATCCTTTTGTTTTTGCATGGATGTCACCTGCCTAGCTGCTTCTTATGCTGCCTTCCAGCTATTTTTCTCTCCGTATATTCAAATCTGTTTAAAACACCACCTGCATCTAAGTCTGTCTAATGTCCCTCTAAATGTGAAATGAAAATATATGTATATAAGAAGGCAATTAATAGGAAATTTTAAATAAGCTGTTCCATTAAGGGGTAGAGAAGAGAAATTCAGGTTACTATGTTATGTATTTAATAATCTGTTTTTTAATTAGAATATTAATAAATATTAACACCAAACACTTAAAATTTAGAGAATATTCGTTGTTTCACTATCAGGATGGGCTAAGCTGGAAGTTGTTAAAAAGTGTTTTTCAAGGGACATCTGGCATGCACTAAGCGGGATGGCAACCACTTGAAAATTAAACACATGGGGCAAAAACTTTTGGAAGTTACTACTCAAAAATCTGTGGGTAGGTTGTTTCTGCTTTTACTGTTGATGTCTATTAAGTTGTGTTTTTTTCCCTTTCTCATGTGAAAAGAAATTGAAACTTTTATAAATTAAATACATTATTAAAATGATAGATTATGCAGTTTTTCCTAAAGGGACTTACCTGCAAGAAAAAAAGGACAATCTAAATTAAAATACAGCTCTGACTAAGGGAATGCAGAAAGGGTAAAAAGCCTCTAAATCATATAAGGAACATAAACAGTGAGCAAACATGAAATGCTGCGTGTCTCTGTATGTGTACAGGAGTTTGGCCTGAGCATAATTGTATTTATGCAGTCTTTGTGCAACTGATGTTGCTTAGGAAAAGAAGGTGCCGATGCAGTAAGTACCCAATTAGAGCCAAAAAAAAAGCCAAGCAGGAGCCTCGTGGGGGAGATGGAAAGAGCTGAAGCAGCAGCTTCGATCAATCAGGGCAACCCAGCATTTTTGCTTCAAGCCAGCATCTTTAATTAAAATCCTTGTATTTCACTAATAACTTTGCATGTTCATAAGGCTTTTCCATTGATTTCAGTTACTTCCCATTTCTTCCTTCATAGATTTATAGTGCCCTGACATAATTAAAGATTAAAGGAAACAATGAGAGAGACTGATTAATTGCACACACATGGAGTACCCCTTCCGCCCGCTCCCCAACATGGTTTATTGCTATCGCAAGGAAGCGCTAGTAAAGGATGGGCAGACGGTGTTGGGGTCCCCCCAAAATGGGACCAGGGTGATACAGGGCCCCTTGAGTGGTTGTGGACGTGGCTTTGAGGTGAGGGGAGTCTAGGTGGGTAACTGAGTAAATATTTTGGTATCTTGGGCATGAAGCAAATAATTGGTCTTTGCCTTGCACTCTTCTGGATACGCCTTGATTTAGGGCAAAGCAAGTTGATTAAGTTTGGAGGGAGGTTACTGAAGATCACCTGGCATCGTTTTAAACCCGTGCAACTGGACTGATCTTCTCTAGGGTTACCCCATGCTAATGACGGCAGGAAGTTTCTTGGGATCCGGACATTCACACCGTTTCAGGACTCCGAGCCACGGACAGTGCTGCCTTTTGCTTGTTTTGCTTCTGGGGGAAACCCTTCCCTGCCAGCTGTCTCTAACACGAGCCTTAAAAATACTCCGAGCTGAGCTTTTTTTTCGTGTTTTCGTGTAAAGTGCCGCTGAAGGTACCTGACAGCTCCTCTTCAGAGCTGGCCCCTCAGTAGCAGCCACGATGCAAACGGAGCGCGGGGCGAACCGGCAGGTAAATGAGGGACGCCGTGGCCTTTTCCTAGAGTGAAACGGTGACATTTCTGGCGGCGTTGTTTGTTTTCCCAGAAAAAATAAACAATTAGGCGCGAGCAGCAGCAGCTCCTGCTGTAAATTTTGCAAACTGCTTGGTAACCTCGTGGTGCGGGGGAAGAGGCAGGTTTCCCCATCCAGACACGGGGCAGAGGCCCCTGTTAGGCTGTGGTGGAGAGGGGACCGCAGCTCCCCAGAGCTGTCCCTGCAGACAGGATGATCTGTTTTTTGAGAAATAAACGTGCTCCAGAATAAATTGTTGTAATCTCTTAAGAATATAAGGAATTTAGGGGGAAAAAATGGTATCTGTAACACTACACATGGCACAAGCCTTCCTGGGAGGCTCTGGAGGAGGGTGAATAATTTAGGAGATTTTGTCCTCATAGTGTGAGAACTTCTGAAAAGATGTCGGTAAATTGCCTAAGCCGGTTGCCGTTGTCGGAGCTCGTTTCCTACGGCTGTTTAAACTGCGCGGCCGAGGGAAGCGCTATTATCCGTGGCACAGCTTGAAGGAAACGTGTAATCCCCAGATTTAGAGATGTGGCTCCCTGAGAGGCGCTGGGGCAGGGAAGCGCTGCTTAACAGCACCCTCCCGGTTTGCGTGGCTCATGTTCACCCCCTTTTTTCATGTTTTGTTTTATTCTCTAGTTGCAATAGTGCAAATTGGATCGATCTGAAGCCTGTCCCTAGGCCCTGGGCCTCTAATGGGGGCACCTAAATACATAACAAGGCGCCCGTGAGGCGACTGCCGCTGCACGGGCCGGGGCCACCTGCCCGAAGGCTCTCAGGCTGCCCCAAGAGCACCCCTAGGGGTTACCCTTGGGTTGTTGCTAGTGGCTTATTTACTTTTTTATCTCCTAAATAAATAACCGCGCTGTCGAGGTGCCTGAGTGTCACCTGAAGCTTCTCCAGTAATTGGAGGTGGAGGGGATTCTTGCTGGCAGGTGCTTGTACAAGGAGCCCGCCTCGTGGCGGGTGGGNAGGGGATTCTTGCTGGCAGGTGCTCATACAAGGAGCCCGCCTTGTGGCGGGTGGGAAGTTGGAGGAGTTTTTGCCTTCCCTGACCTCCTGGGAAGTGTTTTCCATAGAGCAGTGAATTGCTTTGACCAAAATAATTGGTAAAGGTTAATTGTAGAAGCGTGATGTCCCCGCTGCTAATCAAAGTACAGCTGACAGCCCTTCCTGGCGTGCTGCGTAGAGTCTGGAAAATGCTGAATTATTTTCTCCCAAGGTGAAGATAAAAACTATAGCCTGCGACCAGGCTGTTCGGTGCTTTAATTCTTCAAAGGGGCATGGCCTCTTGTGGGCTTCTGTGCATAAAGAGGAGTGCTTGGGCATGTCAGCATTACTTGTGTAGGAAGATACTCCTGTGCATATCTTGTGTACGAAACGTCGCCGCTGCGGGCTGGGATTCTTCCTTGCAAGGACTTGTACAAACAATACTATGAATTCACAGAAAAGTCAAAAGATTGTGAGTGCATATGTGTATTTTTATGTATTTATGTATAAATATTTAAAGAATGCATCTACAGAAGTATCCAAGTCCTCAATGACCTACTTAGACACATTACTGAACACTTCAACCAGTAACAACTGTTTCAATATACTATTTGCTTTAAAATATGTATAATGCCGCGTGCTGTTTCCATCAGGGTGCAGCTGGGGAGCCCTCTCCTTGTTTCTGGCGATGCTGACACGCTGATTTTTCCTGTCCCCTCCTAGTAACGAAGACAGTGTGTGCCGAGCAGTGCGACGGACGGTGCTACGGGCCCTACGTCAGTGACTGCTGCCACCGGGAGTGCGCTGGAGGCTGCTCCGGGCCCAAGGACACCGATTGCTTTGTACGTGTGAGAGCTCTCCTCCTCATTCCCAGCCATCACAGTGCAGATTCCTGTGCTTTAATCCATGAAATTCACCATTTCGACCCCTTTCAGTATTTTGCAAATTCCCTCCGAGATTTTGTCTGCCAGTTTTATCATTCAGTATTTTTCATGTTATGTAAACATTACTTATCTATTCAGTATTATCCATTAACAGATTTGTGAGATTTACAAATACAGATTGGGAACCATTAATATGCTAATCTCTCCGATTTGTATCTTTCTAAAGTTAACTTTTAGAGGTGATAGGGAATTTTTGCAAGTATTTACCACTGCATTTGAGTATGACTTTATTACTACTCTGTGTGCTTTTTTTGTTTGAAAGTCAGGAATACAGTTTAGCATCTCTGGGAAAGGTGTTTCTATTGCTGCCAGGCTTGATTTAAAATCACGTTTGCTGCTGTTGGTGCTTTTCAGTGGAGTTGGAGGTAGTTTCCAATATACCCTGCCTCAAATACATGTTAGACGAAGACAGAGAAGGCGACTAACTTTTTTGTGAAAAATAGATGATCTAAACACACAATGTGTGCAAAAATGTGTAGCTCATCACACTGCACTGGAGAGAGAAGTTTTGCTAGCAGTTACTGTCCCCATACAGCAGTAGAGGAATATGCTCCAAGCTGAGGTATTGAACCCGTATTTTCCAGGTTCATCTTACAACATGGTATTTTGAGTGTGAGCGCAATAGTACTGCAGCCTACAGGAAAATGAGTTCTGTTTTCTGAACTGTGGCAGTTATGGGAATGCATATGCTAAAGCCCATGCTAGCATGTTTGTTCTGGTTCACTAGGGCAACACTCAGGACTCTGTTCTCATTTACTCCTGGCCCTAGAGCAATGTAAAAGAACTTCGGCAGGGGTTCAGCAATTTTCAGGACTGGTTATTACTTGCTTACTACACGCTGGGTAAAAAGTGTAGCCCTGTAGACTATAAAAAAATGTGGTTAGTTTTTAGCTAAAAGAGACAAATGATTTCTCCCCACCCATGCCTCTGTGCTTTCATTGACATAGAAGCAGCCTTTGGCAGCAACTGCTAAAAGTTTGCATACATTAGTGAGGCACTTATAGATGTATACAAAGTGTTAAATAGTAAAAATTCCCAATTCTTCTAGATGGACTGTTCCTGCAAAGTGCCTTCCCTGAGTAATGTGTGATGTGCTGTGTTTTGAGTGGGCATTTGCTAGACCATCATCAGAGGGGTCATGTGCACGATAGAGTGTGTGCTATCACTATGGTATATACGGAGAATGTGTTGAGGAAACAAGCTAAATTAGTATTTATTAATAAGCAAAAGTAGAATTTATGATGCACTGAAAAATCCTTTAGCAGATAATGGCAAGCTTTAATAATATCCTGTTGTAAATACAGTTTTAATATTTCTAGATAAGATTCATCCATTCTTCATGTGCTGCTGTAGAGTCATTTGTGTATTGAGTCCCAAAAGCAGGACAGCGGTCCTCTTCCGACTGAGCTGCAAGCAAACGTGGCAAAGCCAAGTTTTAGAGATGGTCTCATCTCGAATTCAAAACCAGTCTGGATCTAAAGCTTGAAATGCACAGCAGGGCCTGAACTAATGCCCAGGGAACCCAGAGAAACGACAACTCCTATTCACAGAGAGGACTTCCCATTCAATTCTTAGAAAGGAGTAACTGGCTGTATTTATAATTCGGGAGCTGTGAGAAAGGGCTAGTTTTTGTCATTCATTCTAAAGCACCAAAAAGGCAGGATCAAGAGTGGCTTACCTGCCAGCTCCGAGGGTCACGCAGGCTAGTACGCATGGTGAGATAGTGCCTTTATCACGGGACTCCCTGTTTGTCCCTCGCAGCAGCAAACATTTCCTCTCTTGATTACATTATTACTCTCTCCTTTCTGAAATCTTCTGACATGACAACTAAGCTGCCTAGCTCAGACTGCACTGGTACATCCATGATCTGCATGGAGATGAGATCTGTTAGCAACAGCAGCAGAAGAGGGAATTTCTTTTGCAGTTTTCTGCAGCCCTGCCTAGGTGGTAGGGGAAGAGGGCTTGTTGGTATGCGTGCTGCCTCTTCGACGGTGCAGAACCACCTGGCTATTTCTGAATCCTTGAAAAGGGTTGGAAAGAGCTATCCCTAGACTGAAACTTTAAAAGCAACCTGGCATCCGGAAGATGAGTTAATGGGGAGGCAGAATCCAGTAGCAATGGTTGCTTAAAATGCTAGAGGGATCCAAGCCAAGCTACCGCTTTCATATTCATGTGGAATTTGACACCATTTACTGTTTGTAAATTTTATCCCTGTAGTTCTTATAAATTGTGGTTATAACCATAGACACAATGAGTGGTGATAAGGAATGTCCAAATCAGTGCGTTTTTTTCCTGTTACTAATTATCAACATTGCATAGTCAATTATTTTCTCTGCATACCATTACTCTTTTTATCCACACACTTGCCTCTTCATTTGTCAGGGCCCTGTCCTCTGTCAGCTGCGGGTGGCTGAGCTTGAATGCTAAGTGATACAAAGTCCTATTTTCTCTTCCCAGTGTGTGAAGCAACTGACCTTGTTAAACGTGCCACTTAGGGAAATGACCCCCTCCTGTGCTAGCTCAAAAGAAGCCCTTATCCCCCTGGCTTTCTAATTGGGAATTTCAGTTTTCAGCTGGACTATGGACTCACGCTGTAAGAAATCAAAAGGTTGGATGTCTAAAGAACAAGTCATTAGCATTTGTTTAGACTGACTATGATAAATAGCTGCTCACTCTTGGCAGTTGTGGATTGCCCTATCGAGTTGTGAATTAGTTGATTGCTAGTAGTAACAATAGTTATGAAACAAATTACAGTTTTGTTATGTTTCTGTAGAAAGTGTGGTAACACTGAATGGTCTTTCAGATTAAGGGGTCTCTGTGGGCTCCCTTTGATGTGCCATATATTTGCTAAGGTCCTAGCAAGTAGCCAAAAATAAAGGTTAGAAAACTGTGTAGCCCGTTACTCATCATTGCTACTTCTGAGCGCTGTTTCTGAACAATCAAGACTCTGTTAAGCGAAGGGAATTGGAAACAGCAGTGTAATTTGAGTCTCTGTTTCTTTTGTCTTTTTTTTTTTTTCCTTTTTTCTCCCGTGCTCCGCAGGCCTGCATGAACTTCAACGACAGCGGAGCGTGTGTCACCCAGTGTCCCCAGAGGTTCGTGTACAATCCTACCACCTTCCAGCTGGAGCACAACCACAACGCCAAGTACACCTACGGGGCCTTCTGCGTCAAGAAGTGCCCACGTAAGTGCTCCGGGCTCGGGCCCTCCACGTGTGCCTGCTGCTGTCGTAACACGGACGTGTGTTTTCTTCTTAATTTGTTTTATTTTAATAGGGAGGTAAAATTCACTAGCTTTCTGTTTTGCCTGACAGCCACTTGTTACAGTTATGCCTTTGATCACCATTTAGGACTTCAAAAATGTTACGCCTGTTAAAGTAATGCAAGAGCTATATTAAATACTGGCATTGTAAAAAGATAGAAAGTCTATTTTCAGAAAAATAACAGTATGCAGTTGGCACCGAGTGCTTTCATGATGCTTTTGCTCTTTCCTTAGTTTGGAGTAACGGTGGTTTGACAAAGTTACCATAACCGTTTTCTGGGCAGGTCTGTCTTGGTGAGGGAAGATCATGCAGTACCGACAACAGTCTTAAAACTCCAGAGTAAAGTTGCTGTAGCAAGGGAAGGAAGCCAGATTTTTATCTTGAAAAATGGTCAAGGATTAAAAAAAAAATAAACCCTTACATACTCAAAACACACTTCTGAGACACTCAGCCAGAAGACAACCCAAAATTGTGTTTAGTGTCCTCGTTGTCACAGACTTCAATACTGTAGTGTCAGTTAGAATACAAGATAAAGGAGGCAATGTGCCGGCTCCACTTCCAGTGCCAAGAAGATTTGCAGTGGTGGTGTGCATAACTATTCCATAGGCAAATTACATACAAAAAAGAAAGGGTAACTTATAACCAGTAGAACCATAATTTATCCTAAAACAAAATCCAAATTTGGAATCTCTATGGAGAAATTCAGATCGACAGTAGAATTTAGTCTGTGGCTATCAAAGCCTCTTCTTCCTTGAATAAAGGTTGGATTTGGGGCTTTTTTTTTTTTTAAGCAAGACAAAATACTTTACCAAATTGATTATATTATGTATTACTTAAGGGATGTGATTCTTTACCTTAATATTTCATTAAAGGGCATTTTTTTTTGTTTTAAGCTTTCTTGTCATTGTTAAGCTTTCCGTCAGGTAGGATCAGTCTAAATCCCCTCTGACTATTGTTTTACAGGCAAAAAGGAAATAATTGTCATAACCTCCTGCAGTACTGCATCCCAGATGTATATATTTGTGTATCTGTGAAAGAGACAGAGTAGAACAATTGTGTTTTATTTTGTATTTCTATAGCTGTTGTTACCTCTAGTATCTCTGATGATAAAATCTACGTGTTGTTGAGGGGTTTGGGGACTGACCGTTCCTGGTTTTGTAGGTTAGCAGAAAGACAAGCCTAATTTTCCTATTTAAATTCCTTAGACAACATTGACATGAAATGTTACTGTGGAAGTGCTGAAGCAAATAATAGTGACAGAGAAGCCGAGAACACGTGTCCCAGTGTTACTGCAGGTCACCTTCAATCAATATTTTCTTCTTTTTCAGACAACTTTGTGGTAGATTCAAGCTCCTGTGTTCGTGCATGTCCAAGCTCCAAGATGGAGGTTGAAGAAAATGGTATAAAGATGTGCAAGCCCTGCACTGACATTTGTCCTAAAGGTAGGCAGTGGTTTAGCACAGCTTTTCCTGAATGTAGTCTACTTTGTGAGCAAACCACGGTGCTATTTTGGCATTAAATATCCTCCAAGAATAAATTGTGGAATATTTTGTATTAACAACCTTTGGATAGCCACAGAGTTTCAGCTGTGTATCCTGCATGTGAAGTGTGTTCCTAAACAGAGGGCATTGAATATTTGTTAAGTTGCAAGGGTAATATAATCAAAATCATACTTTTGCTTTAGAAAAATGAGAGAGGGTGTTCTCTCAGAGAAATCCAAAAGGATTCTTTATTATACTGTTTTAATGACCAGCATTTGCTCGAGGCATGTTAGTGCTCTCTTTTGACCACCCAAAAGGAGTGTCTCAGCTCGTCAGTATAACATTAGGTCTCCATTTATTTCTTCTGTTCTCTAAGAAGCATCTGTGTTTTCACAGAATCTTCTACCTCTTTTCTAGACGTGTAAGGATAGACAGTTTTCATGCGGTTGTTCTGATAAGACTGGAGGAATATGCGAAGGTCTCTTACAGGGACTTTCCCCCTCTGGATCCTGTGTGAAACACCTGAGTGTGTTTGCCAGGATACCTTTCTGTGGCAGGTACACAGATACAAGCAAACTGTTTGCTTTAAAAATCTGCACATACTTGCTTGAGAATATGGGCAAGGAGTGTCTTCTTAACACATTGCTCTTGCTTTATCTTTGGAGGAAATGAAGATTGATATCTTGAAGGCCAGTATGTTTTGACTTAGTAATTGCTTTTCGTAGTCCTTAACACAAACTCCTTGTTTTGGCAGCTTGTGATGGCATCGGAACAGGGAGCTTGGTGGGGGCTCAGACGGTGGATTCCAGCAACATTGACAAGTTCATAAACTGTACCAAGATCAATGGCAACCTTATCTTTCTTGTTACTGGGATTCATGGGTAAGTGACAAAATTTTAAGATGCCGTGTCATGGTGCCAGCTGAAACGGATTGTGTCCACCTCTTAATTATGGCTGCAGGCTTCTTTCCCTGAACGGAAGATCCAGGATAAATTAGTTTTTGCCTTACATAGTGCTGGAATGCTGTTAACCTGATTCTTATAATTTAATTTCTATGAAAAGAAAAAAGATGAGGTAGACCATCCTCGAAACAGAAAAAATCGCTGGGATTTGTGTTTACTTTGAGATCTTTGGTACTGGGTTACAATATTTTTTAAAGTAAATTTTTTAAAAGTCTTCTAAATGCATGTATCAAATGAAACCCTTGGATTTGCATGTTGGCATAGTGTACTAACAGTGCAGAGTATTTCAGGACTTCTACCAGTGCTTAGGCTTCATATTTTAACCTACTCTTTTGAGCTCCTCAGAGCTTTTATCATTAGATGCAAGTGGCTGGCAACCTCTTGGAGCCTAGCACAGCTCCCTGGCAGCCTGCACGCTTGCAGCACTGGGCCACAGTGTGCTTAACTGAACTCTGCGGAGTGAACTGAAGTGGAATTCCAGCAGCAGATTTTTCATTAGCCTTTCTGTAGGTTCAGGTATGTTTAGATAACGCAGCGGTTGATGCTCACTTGCTTGGCTCTAACGTACTAGGTGAGGTGGAAAGAAAGGGCTTGTTTCCTTGATTTGATGTAGCTGGTTTGATGGTTGTAATGCTTCCTGGCCTACATCTTGACTCAAGCCATGCAGTCGGCAGTAGAAAAGCCCTTTACTTGGGCCCCGTGGTTCAGTGGTTCTTGGAAGGCCAGCAAGTGTGAGGGTTGGCTGGAGCCGCTCCGCTCTCATCAGGGAGTGCAGTGTGAGTGCTGGGGTAAAGCATAGGAAGGGAGAAAGGCTTTAGTTAGAGGGATTTCAGGAAATGCTGCTTCCAACTTGTGGAAGCACTGGAGATGTCATACAGGAGGTAGCACTGAGGCTACCTTCACCCTTCCTAACCTGCGCAGGTGACCGCCCAAGAAGCAGGCTGTAAATGTGCTAAACCGCACGTTACAGGAAGGATGTCGGGAAACGCAGCACGAGCAGTTGGATGACTTGAGCAGTCGGTGTGGATTTTTCGTGCATTAAGCGAAATACAATTTTTACTTCTAGGCATTAGCTGCAATAATAATGCAAATTAATTGCCAAGTTATGAGGCAAGTAACTTTAACAAATCTAACCTAAACTAAAGGGAAAAGTCGTGGCAAAAGTGTTGAAAACACTTCAACAAAGTGTTGAATAAAACTCTCTTACTCTCAAAAAATCTAAAATATGGGCTTATAAAGCAGAGAGTTAAAATATTTTGTTACACTTTAAGAGAACAGTATAAACTCAGAACACTTAACTGGAACTATGTAACTATGTAGTCTCTCATTCTTAATGACAAAAATAACTCCAAACAGTCTTAAGTATCTGCTAAGTTATTCCACAGAAATTGTATATATTATTAAAAAGAGAAGACTATTTGAGAACTAATTAAAATAACTGTATATTTCTGGAACAGCTTTTTTGTTTAAGATTGCTGTTATATTTTGAAAATAATATTATAGAAATTAGATTTAAAAATAATGCTAGTAAGAACAATAATGCATGTTTATGCTTGCACTCTTAATGAACTCTGACATGAATACATACACTCAGAGTGAATATTAGCTTTTAAAAATGGGAACTTTCAGCATTTCAAAATCTAGGGATTTCTAGACCAGCGTTATATGGAGGACTGAAAGGTGTTTTGTATTGGCAGAGAGTAACTTCAGTAAAAGATGCTAAGAGGGGATGTTTGTTTTGACTGGTAACTCTGCAATTGCCCGTGATCCTGTAATGCACCAATTTGTGTGTTATCCTCCCCCTTTCTGAGTAATTGATTCTCAGCTCTCCTTTCATTTATCATACTATTTTTACAAAATTAGGACTTTTTTAGAGGTACGGTTGTTTATAATAGTTTATATACCAAGTCTATAACTGTGTTGTTTCTATATGCCTTTGCCTGTGTCATGCTTGAGCCGTGGCCAAGCTGCTGAAGTCGGTGCGTGTCTTTCCATGTGCAGATTTGGCTGCAGTTCTGGGATAAGATCCAGACAGTCTGAAATCAGACCCGGAGCTGAGGTGTGTGTGAGGAGTAGAGCAATATTCTGCAGCCAGCGACGGGCACCTTCAGAGCAGGATTCAGGTGGTGGTGCCAGGGCTGGCCCTCAGGTGATGTCCCTCTCTGTGCCCTAGTGCCGGAGGGAGGCCACAATGATGAAGCTCCTTAGGGACTTTAATAAGTGTCCTGAAGCGAAGCAAGGTGAAGGTTGGCCTAGGTTTTTTGGTGAATCAGTAATATTCTTTCTTTCAAAACAGCACTCTGGAAACTCATGCATGGAGCCATCGTCACTAATTTGCACACCTGCTGCCCAAAACAGAGGCAAAAATGCATTGGCTGGAAAAAGAGTAGGCCTAGATGGATGGGATGCAGTCTTCTCTATTGCCCATCTTCCTTAGGCTGAGGTCCTGGAACGCCAAACTGTGGCTGCCTGTGGAGCAGTGGGATATACCCAGGAGAGCTGTAGTTAAAGAACTTTCATCCTCCCCTTCCTTGTCCATGGCAGCTTGAGGTGCAACTGAAACTCTCATTCTTGGGGACTGTGAGGTTCAGCTGTGCCTGTTCAGCTGGGAAATCTTGAAAAATCTGGCTCTGCTTGTAAGAATGGGAGTAGATGACTGCCTTATTCTGCAGTTGTGTATGTTGACAAAATGGCTATATCATACATGGTGACTGAAGGGCTTAAAAGTCTATTTTTATCTTCAGAATGCTTACTCTTAGGGTATCATAGTATATTTGCCTGTAGTGGATGTTCTCAAGGAGAATGTTCCATACTCTGTTCAATTAAAAATGTTTGCTAAATGGTAGCACTCTCAAAATTAAGGTCAGCTTCAGGTTCTTATAATTAGAGATTTTAATGTTTACTGGAGGCATTTCAGTTCTCACATTACTGACTTGAGAGACTTGGAAGGATCTGTACCCTTTATGGGCCCTGTTCAACACTTTATTAAAATTGCACCCTTCTAATGTCACATGGCAGGCGCTGTTGGCATGCTGTTATATTGTTTTGCTTGCAGCTTATTTTAGTAGCAGTTTGTCAGCCCCAGTTATAGGGTATTGCGACTAAGCTAATCGCTTAGGAAAAAAACAAAAATTTTGAGTATCTTTTCTTTAGGGATATCATCCATGGTCGTTCAGAATCCATCAATTTTCCACAAGTATAAATATTTACTAAGATATTAATGGTTTGGTCCTCAAAGATACTGAGCACCATCATTTCCCATGAGGATGTCTTGGGAGAAGTTAGGTGCAGATTCTACAGATCAACAGTGTGAAGAAACTGGAACGTCCTCTGGGGCATGCGCTAACTGAAAGCAAAGCGGTGACCCTCCAAGTGCTGCTTCCACGTGGTGTAGCTTTGTGAACCTGCCTTTTGTTTTTCCTTTCCTATTCACAACATCACGTTTTGTTCTTTTAATCCTCCAGGGACCCGTATCACACAATTGCTGCAATCAATCCAGAGAAATTAAATATCTTCCAAACAGTGAGAGAGATAACAGGTAACACATGCTTCTGATGCTGTAGATTCTGAACTCTTTCTCATTTTGCACTCGTGCTGGACATTGTTGACTTTTTTGAAGAACACAGGATGCTTTTTTCTTTAAACTATGCTGGAAATTTGATAGAAGTTTAATACTGCACACCTTCAATACCAGTTTTTATTCACAAGTGTGTTGTCTTTACTCCCATGAGTACAGAATGCCCATTGCACATGAGAGGCTTGCACGTAAGTGTTGGAAAACCAAGACCTCTCACTTAAGTGGGAGATAGCAGCAAAGTGGGATGAGGGGCAAGCTGCAAGGGGCACCTAGGGAGGAAAATGGGGTAATGTGAGAAGCCATCGTCTTCACTTGAAAGCCTTTGAAAAAGGCCTTGGAAAAAAGACAAGCCAGTCTGTTTTTGCAGCTACTTGTGCTGGTCTGACAGAAAACCAGGCAGTCTGTTTTTTCAGTTACTTCTTGTAGTCTGACAGCAGATGCTGCTGCAAATCTAGTTTATATAATTCAAAAATAAAGGTACGTGTGAGGTTGTAGCTCCTCCCATCTCATGTGACATTTCAGTGGGGTCACATAGCCAGAAGTCTATAGTTACTAACAGAGTTTGCATCTTGTTTACTGTTGTTTCAGCATTTTCGGGACAGGAGGGAAGATCCTAACAAGTTTGAGTTCTCATTTAATTGCTGATTATGTACAGATAGAGAAATATAAAAGAACCTATTTGTACACCCCCAAAAATCTTTGTCCACTGCGGCTGATCTCAGCCAGTGTTTGGCACTTGTAATGAGTTCGCTCCCATTTTTTCCAGCTTTCTAAAGATATTAATCATCTGTCAACAACCAGAATGATGTCAGTGAGAGTGGGATTATAAAAATGAAAATAAGCTCTGAATCTCTCACTAATTAATGTCATAGATGATTTGGCACTCGGTTATCTATAATGATTTCAATTCTTTCAGCACATCATCTAATTGGCAGCCTTAGCTCTAATACGTAAATGGAGCTACCCATAGGCTGAAGGATGCACTGCATTTACCTCCTGTATTTAAATAAAGTCATGGGGAACAGTACTGTGTAGAGGTCTGTGTAAAGCAAAACAAATAGTTCCCCTTAGTACTTGTGCATAAGAGTGCTCTTCAGTGAAGAACAGTCCTCAGACACACTCCCAAGTGGATGTGAGCTCTTTGTTTAAACCAAACTCTGTTATTTTTGATGCATCAGAAAAGATTTCTCAACTTTTGTCCCAAGTACCTAACATACCTCAAAACTCCTGTTCTAAATTAGGCCAAATCTTCATTCTGTCTCCTGCTATTGCTCAGAAGAGGCTGGGAGGCCCTGTGAATTTTCAGCTTGGGTTCAGATCGGCCCTAGTTATTGATGTTGAGAATGGGCTAGTGCAGAGGTTTCCTCTGTAGCAGAGCTATAATCCTTCTTTGCTTTCCTGGAGGACACAGGCTGAGCAGACTGATGAATTCAAAGAAACTCTGCAGCATTCATTATCTGCTTGCTGTTTTTTTCCCAAACAAGCACAGTCTTTGGGTTAAAGGCTAAGCTTGTCCTAATGCATGTGATGTAAAAGACTTAATGGCTGAAATGATGGACACTCACAGGTCTATTTTTCTCTTTCAGGGTATTTGAACATACAGTCGTGGCCTGAGAATATGACCGACTTCAGAGTGTTTTCAAACTTGGTGACTATTGGAGGAAGAGCTCTGTATAGGTAAGATGTGCTCTCTATTTATGAAATTGTTTTGCAGGGCTATTAGAGTTCTCTGTTTAGTACCGTAGAATGCAACCTCCTAAGTGTGATCCTAAGGCATTCATTTGTTTTCTCTATAACCAAGGAATTCGTTATTAGTATTTTTGTATACTCATTCCTTTTTTATAATAGTAATAATTTCTGAATATAACAATTTCAAAAAGTCAAATTTCTTGGTTTACTTTGTAGCCATTCACTTATAATCCAAAAAGTACTTTTTATGGTAGTATGCCAACTCATCATAATCTGCCCTCAATTTTAAAATACCTTGTGAATGTGAAATGTAACTTCAAAAGAGAAAAAGAGCTTAGTCCCATTATCTGGCAGGTTGTAGCATTCATTGAAAAATTCTGATTTGAAGTGCAGACTCGTGTCCATAGTGTGACGTGGTCTGAGGAAGCAATAGAGATGCCTGCAAGGGAGATCACTGACATCCCTGAAGTGCTTTGCAGATGGAGCCTGCATTAGCTCTGTGTTTCTCTTCCTGCAAGTGATGTTTTGGTCTGAAAGCTGATATAGATGAGTTGTTTTTGGAGAGAAGCAAATACAGTGAGAAATAATGGGGGAGTGCCCCAAGGTATCTGTGTGATGTATGCAGCAACCCTTGGTTCCCGATTATGGAAATGGAGTAAATTAGTCATGGGATTCTGCTGACATCTTAAACAACAGCCCAGGCAGATTATGTATAGCTGTGAGCTTGAATTACAGCCCGGGATGCTATTTGGAAATGGCAGTTTTTATTAAGAACAGCTGGAAAACAATTATAATCATTTAATATAATAACTTAAAGGATGCCCAGAAACTGGATATTAGCTTCACTAATTCTCAGTCATTAAATACATGCAGTCATTTCCATATTACACAGACAATCATTTCGTGTTCTTTTGATGAGCAGAGATAACCACGTAGTACAATAATAGAAAAATGAATTGTAGAAAGTGGACTCAAAGAGTTTCCTTGGAAATAGCTGTTTCTTATATTACTATAAATGGCGTTAATTTGATGCCTGATAGAAGGCTTTGACATACTATGCAGGACTTTGTCCACTTCTTTTTAGCTTATAAACTCTGAAAGTATTAATTCAGTCTTCTAAAAAAGAAAAAAAAAAGCCAATTTTCTTCAGTTTATACAACAGCAGCTTATTAAAAAAGGAGTAAAATGCGTGAAATGGAACTGCATGCGACTTGCTAGTAGCTCTGACCCATTTGGCCTAGTGCTGAGCACCGCAGCTTGTAATATCACAATTCTCACAAGGCTCATAATTTTCTAGGCAATAAAACAATGTGTGTTGGCTCATATAATACTTGTATTATCATTTTTATCACACCAAAATAAAAGCGGTTTGACCAAATTTCAGTTTTGCAGAAAAGGTCATCTTGCCATTTGAAAATCATTCTAGTGGGAAATTCCCAACCAGCTGTAATAAATTTCACCTTGTGGCAATAATTCCTGTTCTCTTTTGTTTTCATGACAGCGGCCTGTCTTTGCTCATCCTAAAGCAGCAAGGCATTACCTCTTTGCAGTTTCAGTCCCTGAAGCAAATCAGTGCTGGCAACATCTACATAACCGACAACAGCAATTTGTGTTACTACCACACTGTCAACTGGACCAGCCTCTTCAGCACGCCCAGTCAGAAGACGGTGATTCATCGAAATAAAAAAGCCGAGAACTGCAGTACGTACTCCTCAGTGCATCCTTCTTTTTCTGTAATTGACTCGCTGGTGGAAAAATGCTGTGACTAGGGAAGGGATGCAGTGCAGGGAGCAGGTCAGAAACCCTCTGCTGTCACTTGCCTGAGCTCCGCGGCATCAGTGGCACTGTGATGGTTTGCAGAATAATTTAGATTTGGCCCTGTCTGCCTCTGGTCAGATTTGTAGGCAATTGAAGTGTTCCAACGTAGGAACAAATGAAAGGTTGAGGAGAGCGAGCCCTGCTCCTTTGCACTGATTTGAACCTCCCAGTGTTAGAAATCTGGTTTCACAAATATGAATTCTGAAGGCAATAAATAGGCAGCCAATGTCATGTGGAACCCTCCTCTTGTGGATACGAGACTGGCATCTTGGGCCTCTCCTGCCCTGCTTCGCTGAAGCAGCCTGTCTGTTCTAGGAAGGTCAGTTTGGGGAATGTTCTTAGTCACTGAGCTCCTCCTTTCTGTCCGTGACCTGTCCGGTAAGGTTATAGCAGACTTTGAGTTGAGGCTGATCGTCTTTCTGGAAAACTTTTGTGGCAATACCTGAAGTGAGATCACGGTATCCAAGAGCCAACTTTGTGTGCAGCTGTCGAAGCAGTTCAGTTACCCTCAAATCAGGCTGAAACCGCGAGTCCGAGTCCGACTGTATCCCCTAAGGTTGTGCAGGAGGGGTTCAGGGGCCAAATGAGCGTCTTCAAGCTGGTTAGTCCTGGTGGAAATTAACTGCAGAGCAGTTCCCTAAATGCAGTGCATGCAGCTCTCACCTAATGTATGCCTAAATTCTGCAATTTACATGCAGTTTATGCAGAAAACTTTCTACATAATGAACATTATTAATGCAGAATGAATGACTATAAAGTTACTTGGTAGAGATTGTGCTGTAGTTGTTAGATGTCACCGTTCACCTCTATGCTGAAGTGAACAATTCACTTATTTTCCCCAGTGCAGGTGTTTTTTTAATGGCACAATATCAAAGATGGCTCATGTAATATAGGAGTATGCACTTAATTAGAAAAAATGCTGTTCTGTACAAACTTATTTAAATACACCTTTCAGTTTTAGAGACAACCATGGTGTACAGTGAAACCTTTCTAGGCAAAGGTTGTTTAAATGTGATCATTATGAATTGTATCAATTTAGCTACCAATTAACAGCTTGAATAAATGATGGCACTCATTATCAGGCTTGATGTAAAGCTAATTGAAGTCTGCGGGAGCTTTTTATTGAGTTCAAGGAGCTTTGGATCAGGCCCGTAAGTAAATAGCCAAATAATAATAAATTTTTTTTTAGATAGCTAATTTTCCTGTGTTCCATCTAGTTTGTGGAAGCACATTGAGCCTTTCTGCTTCTAACCTGTGTGACCCCATTAATAGAGAATGAACACTTGTTCTGAAACTCTCAATGAGTCCCTATCAAAAGCAATATTGTTCGCTCCTTCCACACACAGCCATGTGAAACACTAGAGCTTCAGAGCATTTTCACACCATTAAAATGCCAAATAATACATCTAAAATGGAAACATTTCTTTATCTCCCCTGTAATTAAAGAAGAGGTTTTGTAAGTTGTCAAAAAAATCACTCCTTTCTTGCCAAGATTCATTTATAAAAACATTGCTATGACTTAGTAATAGGCAGAATGAAATAGTGATCTTAAAAAAAAGGAAAAAGAAAAACACTATTGTGTTTTTTTCATACTCTGCATGCCCTGTGTTGGCTAGATTTCAATAGTGTCATCATGGTTTTCTTCCCTGGAAAACTCTCTGGTTGCATTTACATGAGGTTTACTCAGTATGCTTCCTGGGCTGGCTTCTAAGAGAGGGATCCTCGCTATTTGCAGGAATATTTCAGCATAACACCGTGTCCACATGAAGAAATTCTAATCCTAGAGTACCATAACAGTTGATACCAGCAAAGAGAAACAAATCACTAGTAATAAAAACCAAGTTTCAAGTTAAAAAGCAAGGTGAGTGAGCAAATAGGAAACTGACTTCTGACCACCAGCTGTGTAAAATGGAAGAACTGACCTTGTTCTTGGGATCAGAAATGAAAAGAAAGAGATTGCCTGTGTTTGGGCAGTGTCAGTCACTTGTCACAAGGTCGGATGAGATGAAGGGGTTTGCCAGGACCTGGCATGAAGTGCTGGAGTCTGCTCTAAATGTCCTGGCGCAGCTGGGGCTGCCTCAAAGACAACCAGTTGGACGACACAGAACTTGCTCCTGCGCAGTGAATATGAGATGAGGAAAACCTGTTTTGTATCACCCAGCCAATGCCTCTCCTGAACTAAACCTTACAAAGATAGTGTGAGACTGAGGAATAAGCCATATGTCTGAAACAGATGCAAAAGGAAACGCTGTGTTGTCAATGTATGGCAGAGTTTGCTGTTGCGAAGAGCTGGCGTAATTCCTCCTGCTTCCCAGAAGTTCAGTCAGTGGCAAAGTGCTGGAACTGCTGAGGAGGTTGTGGTTATGGTTAGGATGGTATTGATGAACTTGGTGTTTCTGCATTCAAGCAGAAGTTAGATGGCCACCTGGAGTTATCCTAAATTATATTATTATTTGCCTGTGGCTGACTTGTGCATTAAGGCAAAAGAAGGAAAAGGAAAGTACTTCTGTTGTCAATAAGTAAACATGATGAAAAGGAAAAGAAAAACTACCTTCCAGCCTTGCTAAGGCCTTCCAGCCTTGCTAAGACACAGGTATGCAGACCTTTCACATCCCAGTTTATTTGTGGCACTGCTTGGAATAAGGCAGCGCTCGCGCAGAGTTGGACAGAGCTGTGTCCGGCAGAGCTGAGCGGAGCCTTTCTCAGGACGGAACAGTGAAAATGTTCTAGGAAGGATAAGGAACAAGTAAATGCAGAGCTGCCATCTTCAGTCGTGAGAAGTCAAAATGTGCTGGTGCAAAGAAAAAGAAATGGAGACGTTTCCCTCCTGCCTCCTTGCTGCATGTTCTGGAAAAGGGAAGCTTTTAAGTGTGCCCTGAATGCACTTGTGTGTTTTTCTGCCCTAAGAAGTGTTGTGTAATAAGCTCAGTGGTCCAAAGCGGGGCGGCAGTGGGAGGAAGGACAGGATAGGAAGCGGATATCAAAGGAAAGCCCCCATCGTGGAGCAGGACGAACATCTGCCGGGAGGAGAGGTGCAGGAGGTGCCGGGTGAGCAGCAGAGCGGGGCACGAGCCCGGCGCGCTGTTCAGATCAGAGGATGTTTGATGAGTGTGAGCATCAAACAGGGTCCTGGGATGAAAAGAGGTGATTCCGGAGCAGTTACAGAGGGAATCTCTGTAGGAAGCAGCGCGATACAATAGGCTGCTGTGACCGATACTCAGTGGCTTCCTGATGGGGCACGTGAGGTTGCTGACTTGGGTCATTAAAGTAATGCCCTGTAGCACAGCCTGACCAGGGTTAAAACACGTTGTGGAGAGCAGCAAGATGCTTCCCGCTAACTCTGCTGTGAGTTGGAGGGGCTTTGTGCCTCTTAGCTGCTAGAATTCAGTATTTTCTTGAGCTGTTGTGTAAGATCATAATGGACAGTAGCTGTGACGGTGTATAAGAGCGTGAGGTATCCTGAAATTAAATTAGGGCATAGTTTTTTCCCCAAATCATTTGGAAGAAATGCAGAAAAGTGTTGTCAGACAGGACTGCTTTTTTTTTTTTAAATTTATTTATTTAACATAAAGATGCCAAGGGACTTTTTGCATTATGCAAGGAGAATTTCTCTTGATTTTGCTGTTGCTGCTGTATAAATGTGTGCCATGTGCATACTGTTGATGTTTTATAGGTATATAGGTATATATAGGTATATTCTATGTGTGTACAAGTGTGTTCATTCTGGATTGGACATACTCATTTGAAGAAATCTGAGGGGATTATATAGATTTTTACTAGCAAGCATGTATTTTAATTTATTATTTGGTACTTCCCTCCATTGTTTCCAGGTGGATTAATCCCAGTTAGATAAAATGTTTCCAATAGTGCAAGGGCGAATTCAAATCAAGAGCTCTACCCTTTCAAGGTGATGAGTTTTGGCTCAATCAGAGTAGTGGGACCCTCTTCAAATGCTGGAGAGAAAATACTTGTTTTCTTTGGCTCACTGCTCATTTTCTCCAGGTGTCCCACGTGAAACCACGTTTTATTAGTCCATCTAGATCTTTATTCAATGAAGGATTTATATAAAATAAAACTAGGGAATTAATATGATGGTTGAAACAACCTTTCCCTCCTTCATTCATTTTATTTATTTAAATTGAATTTTGGTTTTGTGACAGAGGTGATTTTTTTGTTTTGTTTGTAAACACTATATAATAGTGTTTAATGTAAAAGGCTCTCTGGCTCTTTAGTGCTTTTATAATTAACAATTGAAAAGTCACAATAAGTGTAGATAATTTCCCTCAACTTTCTCCCATCATCCCTAATTTTCATTTCATGGTTCCCTTGATTCAGCAGTAGTGCTTTGTATTTTAACTCACTAATCTTTCTATGAACTTGGCCAATTGCACTTTCAAATCCTGTAAATTGTTGGCGATTACCATGCCCCCTGTCAGGAACTTCTGCAGCTTGAGCCATGCTTTGAANTATATAATAGTGTTTAATGTAAAAGGCTCTCTGGCTCTTTAGTGCTTTTATAATTAACAATTGAAAAGTCACAATAAGTGTAGATAATTTCCCTCAACTTTCTCCCATCATCCCTAATTTTCATTTCATGGTTCCCTTGATTCAGCAGTAGTGCTTTGTATTTTAACTCACTAATCTTTCTATGAACTTTGAATGTGCTTTGAATGAAGGAAGAACCTCAGTTTTGAACCCTCTCAGGCGTCTGTGTCTTCAGGTGCCCATGAGAGACTTTTTGAATGCAACAAAACGGTTCTCCTGCACATCATTTTCTTGCCATTCGTGGTTACAGGGATCTTCATTCCTCACCTGTTTCTTAGGGCTGCTACTTTCCTTCCTGCTGGTACAGAGGCCTCTCTGTAGTTTTGATTAAACCTGTTACACTCCTACTCCTTTTTCTTCTTCTACTATATCCTTTCCAAAATGAGCAGGCCAGAACAGCAGGTAGGGCTCAATCGAGGAGTGCACAGTGTATTTCTGTAGTGGGGAGACGATTATTTTCTGGTTTGTTTCTGTTTTCGCTACAGTAGTTGAAGAAAATCTCAACATTTGATCAGCTTTTCTGGCCACTGCCTGTTGACCTGGCATTTCACAGAAGGGTTGATGTTGATGCAGAGGTTTTGTTCTTGACTTGCAGCAGTCAGCTCGCAGCCCACCAGCCTATGGACAAAGTTAGCTTTGTTCCCTCCGCCTCCTCATCCGCATTATTCCCTGCAAAGCACCTTGTCTTAAACAGATTGCCCTTGTCTACATGGTTGCTTCACAGAACTTGCTTTCTGCTCTGTGGGGCATGACTTCCCATTTCCAAACTCATTCTATTCCCATTCTTTTTCTGTGATATACTGTGCTATACTGCGTGTTTTATCTGTGTGTCCTTTAATCTGCTCTCTGCAATCATTCCTACCAATTGCAAAATAGCTTGTTTCAAACAAGGGAAAACTTTAATTCCTGGGCATTGTTTCTCTGATGACATTTTCAGGTGCAATGGACTTAGTAACACTTGATGTTGGCTTCCCATTGCTTCCCTAATCAGTGCTTTATTGTTAGGAGTTCAGTGCTGAATAGTTCTGGTAATTTTATTCTTAACCTGATTTGAGAATACAGTTCATCAGGTGGAGTAAGAGAAAGCTCTGCTGCTCCAGAGGAACAGCAGTGAAGTTAGAGGACGTGTTGCCCTCACAGAGCCTGACGTTCCCTAGTGTCTTTAGGGCTGTCAAGGTTGGAGGCCTTTAACCTGCCACGAGAATGAGGGGATTAGAGGAATAATGCAAACATCCATCATTGGAATCAAAATGGGATTTTGCCACCTCCCCTCTGTGCAAGGCTTATGCTGTGTGCAAGGAGCAGGTGGCTCTTGACTTGTGAGGGATTTTCCTGTCATCTCATTTGAGGGGAAGTATCTGCTGTTTCGGGTGCTGGATAAAGGGTTTTCCCCTGGACTTCGGGGGGCTTTGCTGACAGTGTGGCCTGTGCCTGCAGCTGCTGATGGGATGGTGTGTAACGAGCTGTGCTCGAGCGACGGCTGCTGGGGCCCCGGCCCGGACCAGTGCCTCTCCTGCAAGCGCTTCCTCCGGGGCAGGACCTGCATAGACTCCTGCAACCTCTACGAGGGGTAAGACGCCTCCCTTGCACTTCTCCCTTGCGATGCTCCTTATATTGTTCATTAAGCCAAAATTTGTTTTGTTGGCACAATGACTGATTCAGAGTCAAGTGGAGGGGTTTATCTAGCATATAAATATTTCAAAATCTGAACTTAAGGGGTTTACCTAACGTTCTTTCCACTTAAGTTTCAGGTGCTATCACAAGTTTGTTGCAGCTTTGGCGTTCGTGAGCATGGAAAGAATTTGATTTAGCTGAAGATCTCTGAAAATAAGACCCTGTTAGGCCTATTTGAATATTGATAGCCCCATTCAGAATAGCATCAAGCTTTGTACTTTTATATAAATTAGATTTAGGCATATGATAAAAAAAATAACTTGAGTTCTTCCATCCTTTCCTGCTCCCACTTGAGCACACGCACCATCTTTTCTAGAGGATGGAGTCGGAGAGACCCACACACCACAGGCAAAGCTGGCTGAGTCTGTCTTAGGACAAAAAATAAACCTAAACAGTTTGTGGTAGTTGCAGAAGAAATTGTGGAGAGGGTATTGAAGAAACTGCCATGAGTACTTGAAAATACTCTAAGCTTTTCTTTTAGGAGAATGCATCCCAAAACCTTGTTGGAGCACAGTTTTATTTGCTTAAAAACCACCTTCTGCCCCCAAATTTTCAGTCATCAGTTAAGCAAGTGCAGAGACATTCAGCCTTTATAGAGATATTGTAGCTGCACGGTTTAATGCATCAAAATGCTATTGATCCCAAAACTTGGGTTTGGGGATCAATAATGTGCCCAGTCTGAGCTCACTGTGTAGGCTCCCTGAGATTTAATGGAAGAGAAAGGTCTGTTCAGATGTTACTTCTTTTCATCCTAGAAGATGGTGGAGCTGAGTCAGGAAGATCTCACAACTTTGTGCCAGAGATTAGCTAATGAATTAAAATGGCAAGTAAAGCAGTATAAAATGACAAAGATAATCTGGGTGATAGTTTCTTGCAGGACCTGAAGCAAGTGAGTGAATCTATAAAATAGTTAAGAGCCTTTTGGAGAATGGGGTTTCAAATGACTTAACAGACTTGAAAACAACGGAGAGAAAACTGTTATCAGTGTTTTTGTACTACTTTTATGTCTGATGATGATGTCTCTCATACACCACTTGGCTCCCTGAGTTTGCGCTCAGAGTGATGATTCCACGGATATAGGAAGATAAATGAGTAATTTCCTCCTGTAAATCAGATCTTGAAGCATAAGGAGAAAAAAAATCTCCATAGTTTGATATTGTCAAGCAATATACCGTCTGCTTCACCTGCCTGTGAGCGACGCTGCTGACGGGCCCACCCTTCCAGCTGGTGTAAAGCAGCTGATCATGACACGATCATCAGCAGGATGCCGTTAAAAGCAGTGATCTCAGCTGAAATGATTTCCGCCAGGTGAAGAGCCAGCCGTTTTAGCTGTTGCAGTCTCCATTTTTGCTTTATCCTAACCTGTCTGCAAAATCTTTTCCCTAGGGAATTTCGAGAGTTTGCAAATGGTTCTGTGTGTGTGGAGTGTGATCCCCAGTGTGAGAAGATGGAAGATAATATGATCACGTGCTATGGGCCGGTAAGAACAGCACTGGCTGTGTTGTGGGCTACGTTAAGGTTGCTGAAGTGTGCTAAAGCACAGGTATTCTCTCTTTATGAGATTAGAGTGGCTGTTGAAAGGTAATGTTGACAAAAGCAGAAACTATGTATGTGCACACGTATATTCTGCATGTGGGGGCAGAATTCTGTTAAACTGCTGCTAAGAGTAAACTCCCCTGGATCACATTCTTTAACAAAATGATTTTAAATGTAGTATCCTTTCCTTTCCTGAAGTCCATTAATGCTTTACTGGTGCAGATACACAAAATTGCTTATTTCCTGTATGTATGCTGCATCCTATATTGCTTTGGCTGCTTTCATCTTTCATTTTTAAATGACAGATAGTATTCAGTTGCGCTGTGAGTGACTTCTTTTATCCTTGTTTTTATTCATAATAATCAATTCAGTCCTATCCTCCTACAATTTCCATTACCCTTATTCCACAAAGTGTGGAGATTTGTCTCAATCTCTCAGCAACCTTGAGCAATTGTGGGGTATTTTTTTCAACTTAGATTAGCCTTTAGTCTCTTTTGATAGTGAATTTCTTGCATCCTGAAATCGATGTTGATCATGGTTATCGCCTTTACAAGGGCTGATGAATTTTGTTTCAGAGATTGTTGGTCTTTTGTGGGACAGAGAAAAGCCATCTTTGCCAAGATAAAAATTCCTCCACCAGATTAAAGGGGGCAAGTCCTTGTGATAACCGCACTGAACGAGGCAGAGCCAGGACCTGCAATTCCTGTGCTGCAGCAAAAGGCAGAGTAACTTGAATGCGCTGCTTTTCCCCCATGTTCTCCAGGGACCCGACCACTGCACAAAGTGTTTTCATTTCAAGGATGGTCCGAACTGTGTGGAAAAATGCCCTGATGGCTTACAGGGGGCAAACAGCTTCATTTTCAAGTATGCTGACGAGGATCGGGAGTGCCATCCTTGTCACCCGAACTGCACCCAAGGGTAAGTGCGAATCCTGTGAACTCGAGCTGTTCTAGTCACCATTACAGCGTGTTCTGATTTTAGGTACAGTTTGGCTTGGTAAAGCATCTGCCTCATTCCAGAAAATAGTGTGTGTGCAGGCAGCAGTAATGAAACTTTTCATTTTCAGGTCTGTCATTGCATTCAGGTTCCAGACATGAATGTCCAGCAGCTTTTCAGAAAAAAAAAGACTTATACCCCCTTTGAAAAGCTCGCAGCAGTGTTCTTAGATTTCCTTCTAGCTAGCACTGCTTTATATCAAATGTTGCTCTTGACATTTGTGTGAATGTTGGCCTGTACAATGACTTCAGTATTTATTTGTTGACAGAATTTTTATCCCAGCTCCCTGGTTTTGATGGAGTACCCCTGCAGCGATTTTGGGAGACAGAAAAAGAGTTACTACTCCCTCTTACAGATGGGAACTGAAGCAAAGGGTTTGTCTGAAATTGGAGTTTGTGGAGGAATCTGAATCGGCTTCCCCAAATCGTCTGGTGTACTTGAAAATAAATCTGTAGACCATTGGATCTGGGTCGGAATGAAAAGCTTGTGCAACAGAACAACAGTAGTCAAATAAATACACAGCTCTTGTTTTGCCTGGGACGCCTAAGTTAGGAAGATGTTTTTGGCAAGACAGTCGGTGATGTCCGGCATTCAAAGAAAGGGAGAGGCAGCCTGGGGAAAAATGCAAAAACTTCAGCCAATGAAATAACCCTCCACAGGAGGCTTTTATTGTTTAGAAGCTAAAATTAAACCAGTAAATTATTCAATGTAATCTTGATGTCAACAGCTGTTGCCATTCAAAATGAGACCTTTTGCTGGTTTTGCAAATCTAATTACAATAGAGCCATTAGGGAAATGAAAGTGAGATCGCAAAGACACAGCCAGGATCTGTTACAGATTTGTCTTCCGCTTAGGCCCTGTAAATCAGTTATGCAATAAGAAAAATGCTGCTACTGTAGGCGAAGAGTGTAAGAATAAACAACAGAAGACGAGGAGCTTGCTGCAGGAGCCCCAGTCCTGCCCACAGTAGCAGTTGGAAGCACCAGTTCTGCTCAAACCCGGCAAGCCCAGCTGCTGGTGACACATTCACCATCCAACCTGCGTGAGACCTTCTTGTTGCCTCCTCTCTTCGGACTGCTCTCTTACTAGCTTTTGTGGCACAACTCTTTCACTTGGACCAGGAGAACAGACACTTTCCCTTCTGGTTCCTCATGTGCCCCCGGGTTTCGCAGCTTGCCTCTTTGCTCTCACCTCCCCGGGCAGAATGGGGCTGAGAAGGGAGGCCCTACACGCCGTGGTGAAAACCTGCCCTTCTAGTCTGGATACGAGCAGGAAGGGCATTAGGCAGCAGTGAGTGAATTTGCTGGTGTTGTTGGCAACCCTTAGTGATGCAGCATGACTGGGTGCTGAGTAGTTACATTCTCATTTTATCCCTAACCTTCCAACCTTCCCTTGTTTTCTGCCTGCAGCCTTATGTTCCCGCTGAGTAGGTCGGAGAAGGTCTTGTGTGGTGCAATGTGCAGTCCCCACAGCAATGGCAAGCTGCTGGTAGTCCCGCTGCCAAAGGCTTCTCCTGGATTCCTGGGCAAAAATGTGGTCTTCTCCCACATGAGCTGTTTGCCAGCAGCCAAGAACTAGTCCTCACAGAAATCCTCATCTTCTCATTAAAGGGTTAATATGTCTGTACTCAGGTCTTCGGTAAATCCTTCTAAAAACAGCTCCCTCCAAATATGGGTAGCTATACCTTTTCTAATGTTTCTCAAGGCTTTCTGGAATTTGCTGCTCTCTCTGCAGTTCTGGTAAACTGTGATGATCATAATGAGTGCCCCGGAGGCCTGAGTTGTATGCATTTTCCGTCTTCCTGCCAACATTGTCAGGGTCTTGCTGGATATGCCCACAGAGAGAAGAGGAATCAATTAGTCTCCTTTGCTTCCAACACTGAATTCTCCAGTTCCATATCCTTCCTTGAGAAATGAGTATGTAAATCCCCCATCAGCACCACCAACCCGGATTCTTCAGTAAAATGGGGGAAAAACATACCTTGGTATTTGTCTCTCTTGGTATTTGATCCACAACAGAATGGCGCGGGGAAGCCGTAATTGTACTCCACCTCGCGCGTCTGTTCTGCTCTCTGTCGGATCAGCTGCTGGAATAAAACTGACACGCTGGCAGGACAGCCGAGGTGCTTGTCAGGAAGGGTTGAGCTGCTGCCGAGCGCTGCTCGTGTTCAGAATTATCTCTCTCCTGCAGTGCTGCTCTCTCCAAGGCAAGGCACGCGCTGAAATGGTTTGCTGGTTCTCAGACTTCGTTTCTACTCAACCCCAGCCTTTGCTGTCTCAGAGGTAGGTGTTTGTCCCTCCTCCATGTTGCCTGTGGATGGTTTTCCCACAATTTCTTCAAGGCACCGGCGGATGGTTGCTTAACACGCTGGAATGTGAGCTGAGATTATTCCACTCTCCTCCTTTATTGCAGTGTAATGGCTACTCCTGTTAATAGTTGTGTCGTTATCCAGCCCTGTTAATGGGCTCGTCTTGACCAAGAGAACTCTCGAGGAGTGACTGCCCTGGATGCAGGATTGCACCCGCGTGATGAAGCATCAGCTACTCGAAGCCAGTTTGGAGCAGAGCTGGGGCGCAGGAGACAGCTATTGCAGCTAATTCATGAGAGTTCACAAAGCATTTGGCACCTCTTCTCGCAGAGCTATCCAAAATGGAACACTTTCACAGAAATAAAATACTAATTATATAATAGCATTTGACAGTCTGCTGCTTCTCCAGGCAAGATACAAATGGGAGATCCCACCGGACACCTCCTCTCATGCCTCTTGAAAGACAGTTGCTCACAGATTTATTTATTTATTTATTTATTTATTTATTTCCCTGAAGGAAATGCATTACTCTTCTGCAAAACTTTTGAATTTTCTCCAAGCCAAGAGCAGAGAAGTTGTGGGAGCCTTTTCAGCACATCTGTGATCCAGAAGGGCTATGAAGGCACAGGGACTCTCTTGGCCGTAAAATTCAGGTGTATTTCTGGAAAGGTATTTTGATTCTTGGTGGCCCGATGGTACAAATTCAATGGCAACAAACTCGGAATAAGAGAACAGTTGAATGTTTTCGGAATATTTTCTCATTCCAAAATCTCCTCTTATCCCACTCTCCACTTAACTTCCTTAGCATCCTTAGGTGCAGTTCCTCTTTTCTAAATAAACCCAAAGTTTTGAATCATTTGGCTTTATCCATAGCATTGTTTTTTTTCAGGTCATTGACAGAAATCGAGTTTTCTCCTGTCTGGAGTTAATCTATTTATGCCATTTTATAATGAGTTTTGTTTCTTACCAGTGGGTAAGAAAAAGTGAAGTCATCTGGACTAGAAATTTGTGAAATCATCTGACTAGAAATGGCTTTGCTACTCCAAATCGGTGAAAAATTAAGGACTCATCTTTCTATCTTCACTTCCTAAGAGACAATTCCTGAGAGATTTGGAAAAATGATCATTTCAGAAGAAAAAAGTCATTGTTACTCCAATTTTAAAGCTGTTTTAACTCATCATTTTCTTTCAGAGGATAATTGTCTGTAATGCTAGGATGAGACCCAAGTGTAATTTTCTGTGTAAGCTGCATTGGGCTATTGTAAAACATTGCATATCTCATTAATAAATTGGGACATACTTATTAATGAGTTCATTTTACAGAGAGAACCTGGAAATGAAAATAGCCTGCAGACCCCAAGCAGAAGAAGGAACCCTGGGGGTGAATTGAGTACCCAAGTGATGTATGATTGTGCCTGAAACCAAAGCAGTTATTTCAGAGGAAAAATAACTGATGATTTTATGGTGACAATCAACTTGTTAATAGAACCAAGTGTTTGTTGCTGTTCCTCACATAATATTGTAATTTACAGCAGGACAAAGAGCGTGGATCTGCGCAGCGTGACCAGGAGGGGTGGAAATTGCACCTGGGCAGCATTTTCTCTTTGGGACTGGGAAATCCACTGAAGAGGATGATAGATTTAAAACAAAAATGAGTGGTGTTTCCACTCGGACGTGGGTGAGGTCCAAACAGCGCTCTCTTCCCGAGGTCGCATCCTATTCTGCAAAAGTCCGAGGGAACGGATGCAGCCACGTGAAATGGCTCCCGGACAATAGGCTCTTGTGTTTGTCTGCCAGTTATCGGAGCTCGTAATGGGCTCCCAGCCCTCTAATGTGAAGAGGGGCTTTTTATTTATGGCAACTCCTGAGCTCAGCTGCTTTTGACTTGCTAGGAGAGGGAAGCTCTGAACGACTTTTTTCAGCCTCCTCCATTACTGAACTGTTTTTCTCCAAAGTCCTGGGAATGCCTGCAAGAAAGAAGTGCTGGATAGTACTGAGCCTGGACGGAATTTAGACTCTGAAGCAAAGGGCAACTAAAATTAAAAAAAAAAAAAAAGTTAAGAAATCTCTCTGTTAGGTTTCTTGAGTTGCTTTTAAATCTATCCTATACACTTTATGCATTTTCTGGCCACACGGCCATTTAATGAATCCATTTTACGTTTGTACGTTTGCTGCTGAAGAACGTTCCTGGGAAATCCCTTCAGTCTCTTTCTGCATGTCCCAGCTTTTACGTAAAAGGAGGATCCAAGTTAACAAGGAAGATCTAAGGCAGACGATCGTTCTTGTATTCATGTTGTCAGGAACGGGGAGAAGGCAGTGCAATTGAATTCACTAAATTTGTTTCAAAAGGACAAAGTGATAGGTAACTTAGATGCAGGAAAAGCTGATGAGAGGCAGGTGATGAGGAAGTGGAAAGACGATCTCATGGGAGCGTATTTAAACTCCTTCAGATTTTGACATGAGCCTCCTTTTTTCCAACCAAGCTCAAAGAAGGAAACTAAAAGAGAGGTGGGGATCGCACCTTGAATTCAAAATGCCTCAGCACAAGTGAGTTTTAAGCTTCTACAGGAGTAGATGATCTGTCAGGAGATGTACGGCTGAAGATGCTGTTACTAAAATGATCGTTAAATGGATGAAACAAGTGGTTTGGCTTCCTTAAAATGCCAGGAGCTGAACAGATGCCTTAAGATGCAGTCCCCGTGACTACCGAGGGACGAGCGGGACACGCAGCAGCGAGCGGTGTCAGGCTGCCTTAACCCCCAACGGCTTACCTGCACTATCTGTTTTGAGGATCTGGGCTGCTGTGTAAATGCTATAACTGCCTTGCTGCTCTTGGAAAGCGTTAGCAAGCTCCACAAATAGCCCTGTTTTGCAAACAGGCGCTTTGCCCGTGCTTGTGCAGTAGTGATGCTGCATGAAGCGATACCGAGTTTTCCTTTGGGGAGCACCTGCTGCTTTTGCAGGTGGAGGGTTTTTGACAGCATCCAAGGAATAGATGCTTGGATCAGAAGAGTAAGATGCTTGAATCAGCAGAGACGCTGTTTTGCTGTTCCTCCCTTCCCCAAATTGCACCTTTGAGTTTCCCTGATAAAAGTACAGTCAGCTTCCAAAATATTCCTGCAGTCACCCCAGCTAGGGAGTTAGAACAGAATGAGCAATCACATCAATTACAAGGGGGAAAAAAAAAGGTGCATTGTGGTCCTGGAGGTCTGGAGTGTTGCAAATGAGCAGCTTCTGTGCAGTAATCACTGGTTTGATGATTCCAAGTATATCCAAAATGAGCAACTCTATTGTCAGGCCTCCCACGTACGCAGGTGAAACCTGCCTTAAGTATTGTTTGAGCCAAGCTTTGTCCAACCTTGGAGTACTGTTTACGTTGCTATTATTGTTCCCATCACAACTTGTTTTTGACGCAGGCTGTAATTTCTGGTGACTTGGGTCTCTCCTGAGAATTATAATTAAGAACGCAGCACAAAGCGGGGATTCCAGCTTTCTCGATACGTAAATAACGGATTTCTCTCTTTCTCTCCCTGTTTTCGGTTCCGCTTTGCTGCAGGTGCATAGGTCCACGTCTCGAGGACTGCATCGGCCTGATGGATAGGTACTTGCCGAGTGGTCGTTCCCTGTGTGTCCCTCCATCCTCCACGTGTGGACAAGGGCGCATGCGTGTGCATGTCCTTGTGAATGGCAAATGACGTGTTTTGTTCTGTAATTGCCTGCAGGTGTAGAGGTCCCGCTAGTCATGACTGCATTTACTATCCATGGACACGCCAGTCCACTTTACCACAACATGCTAGGTAACATCCACCACCTTTCCTTTTTTTTTTTTTTTTTTTTTTTGCTACACAAGGTCCTTCCCTAGTTACCATAGGAACGTTATACTATCCAGTTTGGCCAGAAATGCAAATTGTGGGGAGAATATAATACGTCCTCAACATTAAGTTGCGCCTCTGAACTTGCAAATTTACCATTTGAATGTCAGTTAAGGTGATTTATGCATTTATGTGGATTGGAAAATGCCTTTTTTCAATTTTATATATTTATTCTGGGGTTAAGGCAAATAAAAAAAGATTTGATTGATGCAAAATACCTGTTTCTTAATGGAAATTTTCTGAAAGTAAACACATGAAAAAGATTTGGTTAAATTGAAATTTACATTTTTTCCATTTTTTGTGTTCTTATAGGGCAGAACTTAAGAAGTTAAAGCTTCATTTTATTTTATACTTTTTTGTGGAGCGAAGTAAATGTATCAGCAAAAATAAGCATCTTCCTCGGTTCATGCTGCATTCACTATCTGATAATTTTTATTTTTCTGCTTTAAAAAAATCATAACTTTGCAGCAGTTGTGTTTTTCAGTAGTGATCCTCAAACCAAATTTCTGTAAGAAAAATCCCCAAAGTTTCTAGCTACGCTGTATTTGCTTCTATGAAACCCCTTTACTGCCATTGATTTTGTTTATTTTAAAAGTCAAACTGGTTAGTATGACTTTCAGGCTATGGGGTACTGTCATGACTAGAACTAGATGGGAAATGTATCCTTTCGATCAGCTTCACCTCACTGAACATATATTTTTTTTTTCTTGTCGTAGAAGTGAATAGGCTTAAAGTTCAGATTTAAAACTAAAAAAAGAGAGGAAAAAAAAAAAGTAGTCCTTATAGGTTTATACTGTGGAGACCACAACTTTCTAGCTGTGTTGAAGGAGAACGTTTAGATGTGAAAGGCAATAAATACTCCAGAAGTGCTACCAGCTATTATATCCATTTCATTAAATTAGTAGCTGTTTTGACTTGATTCAGAGATCAGTGATTAGGCAATGGAAGAAGACTTGAGTTTTTCAAGTTTGAGTGTTTTTGGAATCTTTCCATTTTGGGGGATATCTGGTTTAAGCTCATTTTATGAGGCACTCATTTGAGATGTGCTCATCCAAACAGAGATGCTCAAAACCTGCAATCAGTTTTAAAAGTCTCCATTAACTTCACCCTAAGCATAGAAGTAGAAGATGTATTATTATTTAAATGAGTTTAAAGGGCTTGCTAAAATACTGAAAATGAAGGACAGGCCGAAGTCTTTTGCTTTAGTGATCAATTTTAAAATAACACACATTTTATCACTTAGATTTTCAGCATTAAGGAACATTAAGAGCTTTGTACTCAGATGACTTCTTGTCACACGGTGGGTAATTCTGTTCAGAGTTTACAGTCTGTGACCATCTGCTGCTTCCAAGTTCCCTGTTAGTGCAAGAGCCGTGCGGACGTGTTCACACTTTAGCTCAACTGGCGCAACCACAAAGCTTAATTTTGCCCTGGGAACGTTCAGATTATCTGCGAGTCTCTGTGGGTGCTGCCTGATACCCACCAAGCCAATGGAAAGATTCCTGTTAGACGCAGTGGATGTTGGTTTGAACCCTGTGTTTAAAAAGCAGAGGTGAAATTAGAGGTGTGAGACCTCACATGTGATGAGGCAGGGGCCAGAAGCTGTTCTCTAGTGTCAGGCTGCGGTTGTGCATTAGCAGATGAAGCTTATTTTGTGTTTAATTTTATGTAAGTCACAACATTTGTCTCCTTTATTGAGTCTACCAAGGCAGTGAAGGTAACTATAAGGGAGGTGAAAATTAAATGTTTTAATCCACTCAAGGCGTTTTCTGTTCCATTCCCTGTGAGTGGCAGTCAAATATTTCATTTTAGGTGGTATGGAATTTTTTGGTTCTATTTTGCTGAACGTTTTTTTAGGAAATTTTTTAGGAAATTACTGCAATGTATATGTGCTAAAATACTAATCTGTGTGTATTCTTTTACTTTCAAGCCAAAGAAGGAAATCTAGGACTTTTACACGTCTGTGTGTATTAGATTTGTCAAGTTGTGTATTTTTGGTGAAAATGGTACTTTTTGAGCAAAACTGCACTGGCAAAAGTGATACTTTTATTCATGGTAGATACGTAAATCAAAATGGTGCCACTTTAGGTAGAACCTCCATCGTGTCCCTTTTAGCAGTTTTGTCCCCTACCTTTGGCTTACAGACTTTATTAAAAAAAAATTAGCTTTATCCTTTTCTGCAAACAACCGAGATAGTTGTCATCTCCTTCATCTGCTTCCATTTTCATACCTGTGTTTTTCTTTCCAATTTTGCAGTTTGCAAATTGTTGTTGCCATGATTCGTTGGCTTGAGGGCTTTTGTGAGAGTCTAGCAGGATAGCAGAGAAATTGTCGCTGTCGTGTTTAATAAGGAGGCATCAGAGCTGCGTCGCACAGCTTGTTTTCCAGATTTCCAGGGAAACTTCAAACAGCTTTTCCGCATGTGTTTGGTCCTGCAGAAAAGTCCCCGCTGTTGGTATTGAATGGCTTCCTCCGTGGTTTTTTGTTTTCGTCGGTTTCTTTTGGTCCCTCAGCTGGAGTACAGCACTGTCCAAAATGATGGTAGAAACCCTTTCATTCCCCATTTCCAGCTCGGTGTCACTTTGGCTATTACTTTTCCTCTAGACCACGGATGTTTCACGTGGGGGTTAGTGGTCAGATGGCTACGGATGCGTGTCCTTGCCCCTCATGGGGACCCATATGTATTTTCAGTGCAGTGCTCATCCTCACGAAGGCTCAGACCCAATTCTTAGCCATCAGCAGCAGTTCAGGCTCTGAAGGGGTGAGCGTTGTCTCGAGCAGCAAAAGCTTTTGGAGCCCTTGGGAGAAGGGAGCCCTCCTCCTGTTAGGGTTTGGTGGCAAACTGCAACTGTGGTTGTTACAGCTCTCAATGGCCCCTTGGGGACACAGCGTAGGTGACCTCGTGTCTCTGCTGCCTCCCTTCTTCCTCCCTCCACTACCAGGCCCCATACAGGAGATGGGGACTTGTGTGCTGAGCTACACCAGCCTTTGATGCCAGGCCGTGGTCGGAGTTTTGGCTTCAAGTATGAATTTTAAACATATTCATCCTCCCCGTGATGCATCGAACGTGATAAGAAGAGAGATGACCACAGGCGAAGCTTCTGTTTCCCTGGCGCACGCCGGGTTGCAAATCCGAAGGTGAGGGGGGAGAAGCCCGTGGTGGATGCGGGACGGGAGCAGGAACAGGGCCGCGTGCTGGGCTGAGGCCGGTGATGCCTCTGCTGATTGACGCCCTGAGTAAATTCCATTTGCGTCTCCCTTTTAGCGGAGAGAAGCTAATTAGCCAGGCCCACCGTTGTCAAGTGGTTACATAAAGCCATGCGTAGATGTTAACACAAATTACAATCCTAATACTTTCTTTGTATCAACAAAGGACGTTCTCTCAACGACCATTCGCTTCTTAAACAAAAAAAAAAAGCTGTTTTATGCGCTGTGTGTGTGTACGAGAGCTAATTAACAGTAAACCCTGTGTAACGCAGGCAAATCCTTTCATAGCTGCTTTGTCTCCCTGCACAGCAGGACTTCAATAGACCTTCCCGGCAGCTTAGTGGCTCTGCAAGCTGCTGCGGAGGGGAAGCCCACCTGTAATAAACGGTGGGGCTCATTGCTCTGCTCCGCTGCTCGGGGGGAAGCACTCCATAGAGTCGGTGCTTTTATAGAACAATTAGAGGCTCTTCTGGAGGAGGAGAGAGGAAAATATGTATAAAATAGGAGGAGAAATGGGGCTGAGAGCTCGAAGTAAGCCATGTAGCTATGCTGATTGGTAGAAGATGCTACACTTGAGGTACTTCTAATGCAGCTCTCCCTGATGCTGAACCGAAACAGATCGTTGAAGAAACAGATTGTGGTTATTGTTTTTGAAGTTTTTTTTTTCTCCTTAGGAGTTGAGATTAGGAAAAACAGACTATTTCTGTTCCTATGCCTGTGGATTGGGCAGAGCTTTTAGGAGAGACTAGCAGAGAGATCCCTGTTCTGCACAAGAACGGGATGCTTCTGAGCTAGACCTTTGCTGTGGTCACATTGATGGTCAAATCAACGTTTTGCTGCTTGGGGTTTTAGGAGGAGTTTATGTGGAGTATCTGTGTGGAAAATAACTTTTGCTGAAGCTAGAAACAGAAAAAATAAAAGATGATTATACCAGATGCTGTGCATTTTTGTGGAAAAAAATGAGAATCATTAGGAAATACCCTACTATTGAAAATGGATTGTTGGTTTGAGTGGAAGACAAAGTGCAGTCCTAGCTCAGTAGTCACTGTTTTTCTTCCTCGACAGACTATGCCGGCTTTTTGCTGTGTGCCTTTTATAGGTTTGGCTACACTAATGGTATGGTGCAATCTTATTAGATTATGCCATGAAAAAGTGACTTTGTTATACAGCAACAGTATACATATCTTGCTGCATTCCAGTGGGTTGCTTTTATTGCTTGAAATGTGGATTTAATTTAGATTTAATGTTGTTATAAATTATCTATTATTAAAATACAATTGTAGAGCTTTAGAAATATGTAAGTGGAAGAGTTGTTTAAACCTCAGTGAATGGTTTCTTAGTAATTCGTTAATATTTAATGTGCACTAAATTACAACTAAAGCTTGCAATCTTACTTCCAGTTCTTTTGTATTTAGACAATGTATGTGACAGATATATTTCTTTTCAGAGTCCATCCAAGACTTAATGCTGTGCATTGGGGCTTCCTCAGTGTGACCTGCCAGGTGATAAAGAGCAACAAGTTTTGCACGGGATGGGAAGCTCTTTAGGACAGAACATGAATGGTCTGTGGCTGTCCCAGGCATTTACACCAGCGAGTCTGCCTAGTTAGACCTCTCCAGCCAAAGCTACTATCTCAAATCTATGATAGGAGGGGGACTGCGTTTTGGTGAGGGATAGATTATTCCTTTTAATATCTAGCAAAATAATCTTGCAGGAATGTTCCCCACGTGCTCACTTTTCACAGTCTATTAAAGACCAGGCAAATATTTCTCGGTGTGATTAAACCTAGAACACCTGTCTGGGAGAAAATGAAGTGGCTGAGGTCTGAAGAAAGGCACGTGCAAGGTAGGAAAATGGCAGTGTGTTTCTGTGGAAGGATTAATTGTATTCATAATACTGTAAGTTTTTCTTGTAGTAGTTGCTAGAAAATTCACTGAAATACAGTCAACCTTTGGAGTAAAATGGTGTGAATTGTTTGTTCAAGCGAGCTGAAAAATGATAGGCACGATAGAGAAGCAGCAAGGTGCATTTGGGCCTTCTCTCTCCTTGCTCTCGAGTCCCGGTGGGGTGCAGGAGCTGTGAGAGATAAGAGGCATGGAAAATAACAGGGTCAGCTGCCTGCCACCACAGCTGGTATTGCTTTGGGGAGGGAGAAGAGAGGTTTGTGGCCAACAGAAGAAAAAGCATGTGATTTGAAGCTGGATCACTGTTTCCCCATATGCTTGGCCAGCTGTATTCTGTGAGTTTATTAGGTATTGGAAGAGGACTATTGTTAACAGCTGTAAGATCCATATAAAAGACATTACCAGCAATAAATACTGGAATGCGCCGTCATGCCAAAATCTGGGAGGAGGAGGAACTGTTTCACTAAATGATCATTCACCTTCATGTGGGCCATACTGTACGGCGAAGTAATCATCATAAAACAGCTGTTCTAGGGTCGAGGTTACTCTGAGCAGTATCCTTACCATGGACACAAGCTGTTTTTCTAATCAAGTCACATCTGTGACTATCAAGATGATAGGAGGTTGCAGTGTACAGAAATACAAAAATAAAAGAACTCATTGATAGAGCTGAGAATAGAGACTAAGGGCAATGCTCACAAAATCTGGGTTTCCACTTACAGTCCGTGAAGAGAAATACGTTGCTCTGGTGGCTGTGGATATAGGAGGGAAGTGACGGTGGGTGGTTCAGAGCTTCCGAGTTGACCCTTTTCTCTGTATGGCCCCTTAGGGCAGTGCTGGTAGTCTGGCCATAATCACGAGGAACCACGTAACTGGATGGGATGGCAGTGTTTTGATACTAAACAGTGGAAGGAAAGTTTTCTTCTAATAAGAATTAAATTCCTGGGTAGTTCTTCCATGTGCCTTCTGCAGCACTCTTGGGCTGGAGCCCGGCAGCTCCCTTTTGCCCCGAGTTACTTGCAGAGAGAAAGGAGGCCAACCCTGGGATCCTATGGACGAGGCTTCCCTTAGGGATACGGAGGGTTTGGCTGTTTCATAGTTTGAATAGCTCAATTACAGAAAACACTTAACTGGAATTTAAATGACTTACAGCCACTCACTGGTTGAATTGGGCAGAAAGGGGAGCCCAGTATTCAAAGGAGCTATTGGTAGTTTAAAATGCACTGAGATGTTCTTTGCTGCTCTGTGTTCTGTACACAGAATGAAGCGGGTGTCTCCCCGTGTCCTCTATGGGTACCACGTGTTTCTGAGAACAAAGCAGTGAATAACTAATTTGTCCCAAACCCGTGTCCTCAGGGACCTGCGGGTTTTTCCAGGCTCTGTGCTTGCCGGGTATTTGTGCGAGCAGACACCTATCTGCATGATTGTTTGTAAGCTGCAAAGACGAAGTGGCATGTGTGAGACTGCAGGGAGCTGCCGTCTGAAAGCTGCCGAGTTTCCATTAACACTGTTCGGAATCGGCTCGTCGTCGCCGTCAGGCTGCGGGGCAGAGCTCAGGGCGGCTCCAAGCTGTTTCCGAACCCTCCAAGCTCGAGTTGAACCTCCTGCTCGAGAAATTGTACCGGATGGAGGGTGAAGGTAACTTGCCGGTACACTTCTGCTAGAATAACTAATAGATACCAAAACTATAACATTTTCCAATGAGGAAAATGTTATCAATATCTGCCCTAAACACCTTAACGCTCTTACTTGGTTTGAGTACGCCGGGAGTTGCATCTTCCGTGCGCCCCAGTTCCCGAGGTTGCGGTCGCTTGCTGATTTAATACAGACAGTACATGTTATTTCTGCAGCCCCCGAGCCACAAAACAGCTTTCGTGTCTGCTGCTGCCTTGTGCTGCGCTCGATATTGCCAGTTAATGAACAGACAGCAGCGCGGCCGCACAGCCTGCTGTCCCGGCGCATCGTGCCTCTTCTGTTTAAGGAAAGCAAGTTTCTTGCTCTTAATTTCATGTACACAGACACGGGCTGCGAGCGGGCTGCCGCGTCCCCTGGCCACGTTTATTGCCTCTAACGCGAGCGCTTTATGCAGGGAGGGACCTCCCGAGCCGGCGGCGGTGGCTCTGCTTTCCGAGCAGCCCATCAGCGCCCGCGGTCATTACGGTTCCAGCTGCCTGTCTCCGAAGCAAAATATTACCCCTCCCAACGTACATGGAAATATGGCAAGTGTATAAAGAGGATTGTTCTTTTACTTGATGAACTGGCTTCACCTTTGAGTCCAATCTGGGGAGTTTTAACTGGCTTTCTGTCACAGATAAATCAAATCTGCGTTATATGGGGCCTGACTAGGCATATTTTAAAGGCAGCATTAATCCTTTTGCTGAAAGCACAAGTCTCAAAGCAAAGTCGCTGTGCATGTTCTTAACAGCAACCCCCCTTTTCCGTGTTATGGCAGAAGAGAAAAATCTCAGCCTAAAAACATCACGGATGCAAAATGTTTGTGGGGAAAGAAGCCCATGAAAAAGACCCTGTGTGGATACTGCAGTCAGAGAAATGCTTTTATTCCCAGTCAAATATATTAACCAGGGGCTGAAACTGCAAGTTGTGCCTAAAACTCCCTGCGCCAGGGTTAACTCTAGCTTGTTGCCAGCAAGTCTGAACACGGTTTGTCCATCTCTGGACTGAGGGAGAAGCTGGTGGTCACCAGGGCATCAGGCAGCATCACTCGCAGGAGGGAGGATCCTAGTCTGAACGTGTGTCAGTCTACAAACACCCTCGGATTAGGGGCAGAAGGGAGCCTGGTCCTTGAAAAGGAGGAGCAAACCCGAAGGGAGACGCAAGCCCGGAGCCTGAGCACCCAAACGCGCGGGCAGAGCCAGCTCGCGGCTCTGCTGCGGGGGCTACCCAGCAGAGAAGCTGCTCAAAACACACCAGAATTTGCTTCTCCCTGAGATTGTTTATCTCCCATAGTTTAATACCAAGATCAGCATTCTAGGATTAGCCGAGGCTGTTAGATCCCTGACAGCGCAGCTGAACTCCCTGTTGAGGGAAGGGATGAAGATTTCAGGAAGTGGGAATTGCCCATCAGGAAAAAACTGATGCTTTGTTAAAGAAACCTTGCAAGAAGCCACTGATAACAAATATTCAAAGCTGAAATATCAATATATCCTACTTGGATGTATGGATAAACCTTGCTGGGGGTGGGAGCCAGGAGGCTCCACGTGGGCTCCTTAGCAGCTTGGCTCAGAGCTTAGTTTACCTCCATGTCCTGTGTGTGGGTTAACCCCAGAGACAGAAGAGCAGCTCTCTTACAGCAGAGTTGTCTCCATGGACCAAAACTTGTGTCCTCTCCTTTTGTCCTCCCCTTCTTCCGTGTTCTGCAGTCTATAGTATGAAGCCCGTGTGCTTGTGGAAGTCAGTAATTAGGCTTTAATGCCCGGTGCTCGGAGCACTGCGGGAATTGTCGGAGTTTTGATTTTTGGAGTGGATGGGATGATGCAAGCCCCCCTCCTGAGCATCCTTGTCTGCCTTGCCATGCTAACTTTGAACTTTTTGTCTCAATTTTGGAGTGCAGGGACGCGGACTAGATGCTTCTAAATACGAAAACACTGTGCACATTTAGGAAAGAAATATATATTATTCATTTGTCCTAAGGGGATACTAGAATCTCACTTTCAACTTTCAGTGACATGTACACACAGTTTCCAGTTTAGAAGGCAGCGTTTTTCACATGTAGTGATTTTTATTTTTTCCTTCCCTCTCCCTCCCCACTGCCTCCCTTTTCAGGCTTTATTTGGTCGGCTGTTGGAGGGGTGGGCAATGGCAAATTAATTGTATGGGGGTGGAATTACAATTCAGGGCGATGTTTCTTGGACAACTCCTTTACAGCAGCATAAAAATCCAGAAACGCCTAGTAGTGAATTTATTTTTGATCCTCTGGGGTAGCTTTTCAGTGTGTAAATGAAGGTAGTGGCTGTATGAGCGGTTTCCCACGGGTGGATTCCTAGTGGAGCTGGAATCGGCTCTGCCCATATTTATGCAGGATGCTCAGGACTGATCTGCAGCTCTTTGCTTTGCTGGAGCCTTCCCAAGCCCTAACAGAGAAATGAGGTCTCATTGCTTAAAAAGAAAAATGTCTCAGCATCAACACTGTGCCTGTTAGTTTTCCTGGGATTACCTTTAGGTTTGCAGTGGAGTACCCCGAGATGGGCAAATACAGCTAGCTGCATTCACAAACAGGAGTCACTGTGTGACAACAATGCACAATAATGTAAATGGATTAAGCCTTTAATGCCACTGCAGATAAGGGGTTTGTGTGTCCAGCTGGGTACCAAGCTGAACCCTCGGTGCACAGGCAGAAAAGCTCGGATTAAAACACAACAGCAAAACGGGAGAAAGGTTTTGTCTTTGGTTACCTCTCTGATCACCACCACCTTGCAGGGATCTGTGTTAAACAACCTTAATAATAATATGAAAGAAAGGTAAACAGCCTGCTGATGGAATTCACAAGGGTATTAAATATGAATTACAGCAAACATGCAGATTGTAATGAAATAGTACAGGAGACTTGAAGAGGTTAGTGGAATATACAGAAAACAAGCTCAGGCTAATGACTGTAAGTGAAAACCCCAGGCAGGTAAGCGCAGACAAAACACAAGTGCTTGGAAAATACTCGACGTGTGGCTGGAAGCAGCGCTCAGACGCGGTGCTGAAGTGCTGCGCCGTGGGCCAGGTGCCTGGTGGCTCTGGGCTCAGCAGCGTGAGCAGGGGCTGCACGGTAGGAAATGGCACCCGCTCAGGTCAGTAATGGTTGTGGGTCTTGGGCTTTTCATGTGAGGATGGCGGAGCTAAGAGTGGAAGCAGCAGTCCACTAATTGTGGGCAAAATAGAACGTTCTCTGCATTTTAGTTGGTTGTTTAGGGCTTAATTATGGGGGTTGTTTGGGCATTCTCTATTCTTCTTAGGCTGCTTTCCACCACTTAATGATCTGTTTATGTGCAGATCCTGGAGTTTCAGGTAAAATACACAGAACACTGCACCCTCGAGTTACTTACAAATATTTGACTAGCTGAGAGGGTTGCACTTCAAAATAATTAACCTCCTTTATGGGGCTTTTAAAGATCAGAGGGGCTCGAGCAAGTAGGTGAATTTCAGCTCTTTAAAATGTGTTTGACATTAATGACTGCAGTCAAAAGTTCTTGTTTGGTGATTTATTAATTTTTTAAACCATTTTCAAATCACTAAAAAGAATTAGAATTTCTTTTTAAAGTTGGAGAGAGTTGGCATGGTGGATCATAAACATTCATTTGAACCTTTATACTTTTAACAATAAAGGGATGGAAGCAATTTAGAACTTCATTTTATTTCCTTGACTAGCCATTATGTCTCCTTTGGAACCGTTTACTCCTAATGGTCTATCGTGTAAATGTTTTCAGTGTACATGGTACCATAAAACTGTAATTATTTATTTTGACAGCTGTTATGATGGTTATTAATAAGCACTTCAAAGCCTGGAGGTCTCTTTCGTGTTCCGTCAGTCTGTAGTTCCGTGGTATTTGTTAGAAGTATGATTTTAAGGCAACCTAGAGAAAATACAGCCTTCTGCTCAAGAGCGTTAGTCAGAACTAGCTTCCTAAAGCTTTTGATGCCCAACTCTTTTCTGTGTTGCCCATGAAACAGTTTTCTATGTCAGCATCTTGGAAAGACTTTGTCAAATGAAGAGGACTGGAGTTTGGGGTAGACGTGCCAGGTCCTTCAATGCGAATTCTGCCCTCCAAATGCCAGAGTAATGGAGCACAAACCCTGGCTGTTAACGGCCAGGTTATCGGCCCAGTCAGAGCACCTCTTGCTTTGCCTTTTTCTTGGGTCTTTCTCTCCACTGGTGTATGAGGAGTCTGCGAACGCGGGCGCTGCGTCAGACCAGGTGAAGCTCTGCAGCTGCTGCCCTCTTTGTGCCCGTGCAGTACCCAGCACCAGCCTGCTGGGCCTTGGCAGTCTGCAAAAGCAAATTAATAATTGCAGATGGTGCTGCTCGAGACCCTGGAAAGCTCAGGGAATTACAGACATGGCAGAGGGACAGTCTTGAGCAAAAGCGGAGCCAAGCTTGGCCTTCTTCACAGGAGCTTTCTGGCTCCGTGCAGCACAGCAGCCTTGGGAGCCGCGATTTGGCTGCCCTGAAAAGCAATAGCAAAGCCAGGGGGGTGCAGCCATTAACTACTGACCCAAATATTTATTCATAGTACTAATAAGCCAAGAGTGCTGAGAAGGTGCCTGCTAGAAGGATTGGCTTCCTTTGTTCAAGTGTTTCTTGTTGTGTGTGTGCTGTCTTTCCCTCCCCCAAACGCACAAGCCTGTGAGTTAATCCCCTTGGAGCTGAAGAAGGAGTAAACGTAGTCGAAGCGTTTGCAGAAGCAGCAGGTGCCTCTATCCTCATTTTGCCATTGCAGATTTGCATTTGCCATCAAAGTGCATGTTGTGTCACCTTGTCCACACAACTCCTCCCATGTGCATGGTGGTTTGAAAAACAGTAAAAGTGATACATTGATTAAAAAAAAAATAAATAGCAATATTGCATCTTAATGTATTTTCCCTGACTTCCTATTTGGACTGACTTAGAAACTCTGGTTATAAGACAGTTCATAAGCTTTCCTAGTAGTTGTGTATTATATACCCAGCTATTCCTTGGTCTCTTTCCCTGCCTCCCAATAAAGTCTCTGATTCTGATTGCCAGAACTCCTCTGATTGCGGCAGGAGTTATCGGCGGCCTCTTCATCATCGTCATTCTGGGCCTGACGTTTGCCGTGTACGTTCGGCGCAAGAGCATTAAAAAGAAGAGGGCCTTGCGGAGGTTCCTGGAGACCGAGGTGAGTCCTTGTCCCTTCCCCAGGGTGGCTTCATTTGGGAACATGCACAGAGCTGCTCCGGTTTTATAGCGAGGGGACTCAGGACCGGTCCAGCTACCAGTGAAGTCTGTGCAACGTCTCGTCAAGAGTTTGCTGTGGGCTGCAGTGCCTGCGTCACCTCTATGGTCCGTGCTTTGTCGAGTTGTTTGGTAATAAATATAACGTGTGGAACAAAACAAGATGGGCTTTGCAGGGGATTGCAAGATGAGCTCCACAGTTGTGCCGGCAGGAAGGACGCTCCATGCAGCTCTTGGGTTTGCAAGGAGGGGAGAGTGCGCCTAGAAAGTGTATTAAAACCTGTGCCAAATCTCATCTTTCAGCTGTTGCAAAGGTGCTTCCTAGATCTTCTAAGCCCTGTAGATCAGGGGTACTTTAAAGGTGATGATACTAAGGAACTAGGGTCCCTCTACTTAAATAAAGCTCAGCTAGTGAGTTTCTGATAGAGCGTTATTATTAACAGTGTTTTCTGTTTTGTTTTGCTATAAGGGTCCTGCTCCCGTTTGTCTCCACTGTGTATCCTGGGAGCAAATGATTTATGAATCCCCATTCTGTTTCCTTTGGTATCTTTCTATTTGGCCGGATTTTGTGTTGTTTGTTAAATACTGTTGGGTTGTTTAGAAAACATAAGAAATACACAGTGCTTTCAGATATATAAATCTTGCCATCATGTGAGCCCCTACTTAAACCTAAGTGATTTTATGCAAGCGTTTTTCATTGCAGTTGGAAGATCCTGGTTTGGAAGTGCCAGGTCTCATTCTGCATTTGGTCGGACACAAGCTGTGTCTGACAGCAGCTCCTCACGGAGGACAATGTCCTCCTGAACATGTGGGAAAGCTGTTATCTGGCCTTAGAAACTGAGAATTGAGTCAGTAGCATCCTCAGCTACACAAACCTGCTGCGGCTTCAACTAAAGACGTTATTTCTGGCTGAAGGCTATAGCAGACCTGTTCTGTCCTTGGATCTTTCTCAATAAAACTCTACAAGCATTTGGTTATCCCCACAGCACTTCCCTCCCCGCTACGGCTGTTTTGGTGGATTGTGGCAGCGAAGACGTTTTCATCCTCTGCAAACTGGAAATATGGAGGTTTGCTGCCCCTCTGACCATTTTGTCTTACAGCAAACCTCCCTTTGTTCACCACCTAAGCACCGGGCATCTAAATGGAAAGGAAGAGAGAGAAATGCCTCTGTTTCACATTACAAATTATTTCTGTGATCCACTGGCTTGTTACTGCTTGTTTTTGTTACATTTTTTTCTTCCTCTGGTCATTTCCAGCTAGCGATGCTTCTACCTGAACCAAAGCAGTCGGGTCAGCTAATTAGGCACCCAAGATGCTAGCAGAGCCCTCGCAGTAATGCGCAGACTGCAGCACGCAGGGCGTTTAGCCTGGTAAACAGACAGTGTAGAAATCCTGGGGCGGTTTCAAAACAGTTTGACTAGGAGTAGCACTGAGGTATTTTTCTCAACATGCAAAGTAACGGGCATTTTTTTCATTGTTTTACTTTGGGTTTAAAGCAGCATTGTTTTTCTGGCAGAGGTGGTACCGTGTTGAGATCTGAGAACATTTTAACTGAAGGTGATTCGGTGCTTCGTTCATCAAGTTTCTTCAGACATGGTTTTGCCTGGGGCAGGTGTTTAATTGTGCCTTTTTTAGTAAATAAATTAATTATACGTGAGATGTTAAGAAATTCTGTCCATCAGATTGTCCTCCAAGATGGTGTAGAAGAAGTTCAGAGGAGCAGTCCCTTCCCCAAAACAGAATAAAAACAGGATGAGCCATTAAGTCAAGATTATTAAAAGGAAATATGACTGTCTTGAAAGGCGCTGAAAGAGGCAAAAATTGAAGTTGTTGCACTGATAATAAATGCTGTATTCCTGCCCTGAAAATATCTGTACCGCCTCCATTAGCAAAAATCCTCGGGTGTGTCATTGTGACACCAGTTCAATTCCGAGATTCCATCACACAATTCCTAGTGGAAGTTAGTGCATACTGAGCAAGGGTTCTCTCCATCAGGTTTCTGCTNCAAAACAGAATAAAAACAGGATGAGCCATTAAGTCAAGATTATTAAAAGGAAATATGACTGTCTTGAAAGGCGCTGAAAGAGGCAAAAATTGAAGTTGTTGCACTGATAATAAATGCTGTATTCCTGCCCTGAAAATATCTGTACCGCCTCCATTAGCAAAAATCCTCGGGTGTGTCATTGTGACACCGGTTCAATTCCGAGTTTGTAATTCCATCACACAATTCCTGGTGGAAGTTAGTGCATACTGAGTGAGGGTTCTCTCCATCAAGTTTCTGCTTAGCATTGCTGATGTACTTTAAAAGTGAGAGATCTCCCCCAGGCTGATCTCATTGTCTCATTCCAGCATTGAATTGGATTGGGTCTTTTCACTGTGAACCTCTTGTTGTCACATTTCCAGATATTTAACAGTGTTGGGTTTGCCTTGGCAGCTCGTGGAACCCTTGACGCCCAGTGGCACGGCACCGAACCAAGCACAGCTTCGTATCTTGAAGGAAACAGAGCTGAAACGCGTCAAGGTCCTTGGCTCTGGAGCCTTTGGAACAGTGTACAAGGTACGTGTGTGTCTTTGCTATGCACAGCAGTGGGCAGCCTCGTTTAATACTTGAACAGTGGGGTTTTGCATAGCAGCTGAGNGCAGTGGGCAGCCTCGTTACATACATATAGTATAATATACATATATATAATATATACATATATATAATACTTGAACAGTGGGGTTTTGCATGGCAGCTGAGCATCTTGTAGCACTCAGGTTGTGGGGCAGGAGCACATCTTCAGGCTAAGGTCTTGATTTCAGCTTTAATCGGACATAAAAACCTTGCTCCTTGGTGTGGTTAGTTTGTTAATTCACTTTTAACAAGCAGGTTCTAAGAGCAGAACTTGCCCAACAAAATCCCCATTGGTTAAAGAAATCCTGGATCTTCTTGCCACATCCAGATCTCCATGGTATGCACTAGTTCTTCACGAGCAGGTCAAACAGCCAGCAAACCATGTGGAGAAAAGGCAGTAGGTCAGAGCATTGATATGGGTTTGTCTTCAAACGGGGGGAAAAATGGAGGAAGTGCAGACTAGGAGTCAGCATGACAAGGCCAAGGGAATCCATTCTGAAATGATCAGCTGGAAAGCACATAAGGAGGGGATGTGGTAGCATATAGTTGTCAAGAAAGCAGCAGTAAATAGGACAGGTGAAAAGGCAGCCCAAGAGATGCACAGCTTGTGAGTTTTAATAGCAATGTTTATTTTTTAGGCATTTTAGCTTTAAATTCTTTGATAAGATTTGGTTAGAGAAATAGCCCCCAAGTGCTTTACTCAAAATAGATTATTCTTGAGGTGTCATATTTCTGCCTTATAGTGTGACCCACCTGGTGCTGATACTCAAGAGCTGGAGTTAAGTGATAGCTGCAATGTGTTTAGCATAAGAATAGTACAGAAAATCCAGATTTTTGTTTAATTTTATGGGAAGCAATGAACAGCATAAAAGTTAGGTGTATCACTACTTAGCCAAACTGTGATTGTACCTAGAAAAACAAAGCAGGTGTAATAATAAATCTTTCACATAGCGTAAGTGTTTTGCTCTGGTGTAAAACTAGTTTTGTGGATGTTTTTATTTTATAACGCTGACTTTTATAACGTATTCTGACTTAAGAGGTTCTACAGTCCATAACAAAATTCTACACAGTCCATAACACAGTCTCATGCCGTTTTTCCTTGTCATTCTAGGGTATTTGGGTCCCTGAGGGAGAAACTGTAAAGATTCCTGTGGCTATTAAGATCCTCAATGAGACCACCGGTCCCAAAGCCAATGTGGAATTTATGGATGTAAGTAGATGATCGGCTTCAGTTAGTCTTAGGAGGGACCTCTCTGTAGAACACAGAGATTGTAAAAATAAATTTCTGCTTGTTTTTTTTGTTTGTTTCCTTATATTTAAATAGTAGAGGAAGGACTGTGAATAGGACCAGCATTGTCCTGATATTTGGCACTACAGTATCATGTCCTAGAAAAACTTAGTTGTTCAGATTTTTTTTGTAGGTGCCATCTGCCTCTTGCCCTTAGTCCTCCATGAGCTGTCCATGCCTGACATGAACACATAACATTCTCTGTTGCAGCGGTGTTTAAAAATAAAATAAATAAACTGCAGCCTTGGCTGAGGATAGATGAGATCTGCTTCACTGAACCTGTACAGTTAGGCCTATCTCCATGATGCAATACTCTGCCCAGTGTAGCTCACTGTTTGTAGATATTTCTTCTCCACAGCTGTCACTAAGTACATGGAGTACTGTGTTACTGAAGGGCTGGCTTTTTCACTATGCTGATATCATGGGCCTTAAAATGCCTGGAGGTTTCTTACGGTTGGGCATCCCAACAGCAGAAAGCAGAATCGCTTCTGTGCTGTGTACCAGATATTTAATCTCTCCGTGGCGGAGATGCTAAGACAAGTGAGTAGGAGTTGTCGTGGTGGAGCATCGCACCATGGACGTGGGTCTTCACTGGCGTAGAGTTCCCAGTTTCAGCAGTTCAGCTTCAGCTCTGTTCTGCTTTAATCTCCCTCGGAACGAAGCACTGAGAATCTGGGAGCTGTTTGCAGCAGCAAAGCACAGAAGGGAGGAAAACATTTAGGAAAATACAGTGGGTTAAAAGCCCATTTACTTTCACTATCTAGAATATGGTTAGTAAGAAGCAAAGATCTTAGTTTTTGCAGGTGTTCTGTGTTCTCAGAGACCGTGCACTCAGGGTTTAGTTCTGCGTCCAGATCGAATCTCTCTGACATGCTGAACATGCAGATCTTGTGCAGTGGCAGTTTTTGACAAGTCATAGGAATCTGCACTTTTTTGTAAGTCCTAAATTATTAGATTCCTCATGTGAACTTTAAAATTACAGTGCTTTTACATCTTGAAGATCTATTCAGTGTGTAAGTTTGATTTAATTAGCACTAATAAGACTACAAACCAAAAGGGGATTTTACTCCCATTATATTGTCTATGCTGTCATCTAGAAATGAGTAGATCTATACAATTACCATTTTAGATATTTCAGACAAATTATCGTGCGTGAATTCTCAAGCAATTGAACTGAAGCTGTATAGATCAATGTATATTCTGTGCTCTGCAGAGCACCGCACATTTATGCTGATGACATCAGTGATCATTGCGCACAAAAATAACAGAAAAGCATTTCAGCTCCACTCGGAAGGAATGAATTGCGCTAAAAGGATAAGGAGGATGGGATGTTTGCTTAATAGACAAAATAATGGTCAAGAGTGCTGCTAATGGTAGATCTCCAGAAAGAAAAGATCTGGTTTTCATCATTTTTCTGAAGCAAGTGTGCAGGGAGTGGGAGTCCCCTGTACTCGAGTCTGCTGTCAGCATTCAGCGCTCTGGACTCTGTCCTCCAGCAAAGCAAACTGGTTGTGCTCTAAGTCAGTGCAATAATTCAGCTTGTAACAGGATCAGATCCTATGTATTTGCAAAATAGAAAAATAATGGTATTATCTCCTTTCTTGGTGTTGAATAACCTTGAAGTGCTGTACAAATAAAACATAGAGTTTCTGCTAAAAGGCAGAGTTGCTTGCCTTAATTTGGTCGGCAACATTTGCCTCTGGTGTATACATCATAACATCTGATAAATAGCTCAGAAATTAGGGAGGTTTTTGGAGATGAGAGATTATAACTGTGAGGTTCAGCTACATTAGGAAAGGTTCTGTGTTTAACAGTCCTCCATGGGCTTCTGACCCAGTGGTCAGAAGGTGAGTGAAAAATAACATTTAGTTTTGGAATAATAATAAAAAATTGGACCTCACCATTAGCTGATATCAGTCACAATGAAAAGTACTAAGGTGTTTTGTATTAGCACTGCTTTTGACATGTGTACAGTAGTCTGAACAGCCTTTTCTGTGTAGGCTTGATGAGGAAGCAGATTTAATTTAATTCTTTTGAATAATTGCTTCTGTGATTGTGTAGAAATACCTGCCCTCTCACTTCCTAAGCAAGTAATCTATTTTCTGAAATAAGCTTCTTAAAGAGATACTTTTTGTATAATAGAAGGACTGAGATACTGTTTATGATTTTAATGTGGCTAGTCCTTCCTTTTGCAGAAGGGCCATAGTTTTAAACTGAGAAGCTATTGGGAGGAGATGAGGTAGGTTTTTCATTGCTCTGCTGTGAGTTGTAGTGGGAAAACATGTATTACTCCTCCTCGCTGAGCTTTGGGCCAATATAGCTGTGCTGGTAAAACTCAATATTATTAAGTGATACTATTAGGAAAATGCATGAGCTTGTATGAGACAAACCTTGTCCAAAGGTCCTGTATGCCAGTTATCAGTGGGAATGAGGTGCTGGGATGGTGGCTCAAACCCTCTGCAGTACAGGTGTGCTCTGGTCAGCAGTTACTTCTCACTCAGTTGTCTGTGTCCTTGTACTTGCAATAAAACTTGCCTGCAGAAATAGCTGCTGGAGGTGGCAGTGGCAGGGCCTGGAGGCTCTTGTTGCAACTGGTGCTGCTGGCAGGGTGCGAGGGCAGAGGTGCTCTGCGAGCTGCTGACGTCCTGCTCAATCTTGGGCTAAAAGAGTGAAGAATGAGAGTTTGGCTCCTGGGCTGTCATTTCAGCACTCTGAGCACCCACTAATGGATCTTTAATGACTCTAATGATACAGTGCATGATGTTAGCGCCTGCTATGGCCAAACACCTCCCATCAGGGGATGATGAATTGGCTGTCACCAACAAGTACATTCCCTATATGGAATTTTTCTTCCGGGTATTGCAGCAGAGCTTGTTTTTTTCTGCCTTTTCCACACAATCCCAGCTAGCTCTTTGTATTTCGCTCTGCTCCCTGCTCTCTTACGTAGCATTTATCACCGCAGAAGTCCCATACCCCGTGCATCACCTGCGGGCTGGCAACACCAAGAAAATACCAGGGTCCCCAGCTCTGGAGGAGGCAACAACCTTCTTACTGTGAGAGGACAAGGCAAATGTGTGACACTAGAATAGGGATTTGCAGTTTAAGTTGCAAAAACGGGTTTCCCTCATCAGTCTCAAATTATTTGACTGTGTTATGACAGCCCAATTAGTCCAAGAAGCCTTTGGCCTGATCAGACGGTTTTACAGCCAACTAGAGGCTCTGCTTACAGTGTAATATATTCCCAAGTCATGGCACAGTTGGGAAACATGGGAATCTTAAAAAAAAAAAATCTTAAAGCAAACTTGTCCTGGGGAAACAGGCAATTGCTGAGGTTCCCCCCTCTACCCATAAGCTTGGTGTTTCCAAGAAGTAATCCGAGAAGCTGTGATTTGTATCCAGGCTTTTGATCCACTTACAAGTTAAATCTGTCCTCTCTGAACTTAAATGCTCCATTATCTGTTAGGAAATAATTAGAGGCTGCGAGCACAAGACTGCATGCACGGAGTTCGCTGGGAGTCCCTGAGCTCATTGAGATGAAGACAGTTTGACTGATGCTGGTCAGCTGATACTGGGCCAGGAGCTAATAATAGAAGCCAGGGCTGCTTAGCTAGGTGAGAAAGTTAACACGGGAAAAATTAAACTGAAGGGTTTGGGATTTATGGTTGGAAATAAATTCTACATTCTCATTTGTTTCCAGGTAAGAAGCTTCAAAAGCAGTTGGTTTCTTTTATGGTTTTATAATTAAGATCTAGGAGGCTTCTTGACTTAGCCTGAACTTAATGTGGTTCCCTGCCATCCCTCGGAGCAGCTTCCAGTGAGCAGGAGAGCATTTGTCAGGTGGTGTGTAAAGGTAATAAATGACAACGACCTCCACCGGGCACGCAGCTAACAAATTAAAGCTGCATAAAGGGGGTTGATACCCTCGCCTTTTCTTTCATCGTGCTTGCCTGTCTGGTCTAATTACCTAAATTAATAAAGCAATCAGTCTTCTTTCACTGTCAAGTGAAAGAGAAGCAGCTTTTTGGAAATTATAAGCCCCTTTTATAGTAAAGAGAAGTGCTCAAGACATACCAATCTCAGAGGTTTATTTTTATTTCGGAGGTTTCAAGAGGGAAAAAAAAACTCATCCAGGCAACCGGGCCAAGGGTGGGAGGTGAAGGACATGGGGGTGCAGGAGGTTACGGTCTGAAATTCAACTCCTGCTCCACTGAAAGGCAGGAGGAGAGACCTGGGTGGATCTAGGGGCTGCAGGTGCATCTGGCTGCTTCTGGGCGCCCGGGTGAAGGAAGGTGAGAGATGCTTTGCCTTCCCTTGGTTCCCACTTCTGCCATTAGACTTAGGAGGACTCTGAGCTGGAGCTTCTGGGTTCTGTTTACTGCCCTTTGACAGCATTTGAAGGGCTGCTGGGGCTTGCTGTGGACAGACTTGCTGTACTGTGAAGTTTTACTGTTGATAATTTGCACCCAGGCTTCCTGTCATATAGGTGACAGCAGGGAGATTTTTGCCTCTCCATTGCATTACGCTTAATTCAACGTAGAATCATCAGGCTACCTAGTGACACATGTGACCTAGATCTTCATTAATCCCTGCAGCTGCTTAGTGCAAGACTTGTTCAGAAGGCAGCGCAGTCCCGCTGAGAGTCCTGGCATGGGACGTCCCAGTCATTCCCGTGGCCGCATGGCCTAGAACTACGGCTAGAAGGGCAGTGCTAGGATCATGTGGAGTTCTGCACGTCAGCAGTGAGCCGTTTCCTCAGCAGGAAGGAAAAAAAATGTCTGAAATTGGAGACTAAACTTCAGTTTGGTTACCAACCCACAAAATCAGTTATTTGAGTAGTTGTAGGTATTCAGAGGAGCAGGATCCCACTGTTGTTTTTACATAGCACTGCAAGAGAGAGCCCTCTCCCCGCCACCAAAATAAATAATAAAAATTGAGCAGGCCAAGGATGGGAATGTCGAAAAGGGGCAGCAGGAGGGCAGAAAGTGGTGCTGGAAGAGCAGCACAAGTCAGCACATACCGCTTCAATTAGGAGACTTTATCTGAGCCTCTCGGGGGTTGTATCTCCATGGTGACTTTTCTTTTTCTGTTGCTTGCTGAAGAGTGGCCCTCCAGCTTTTGGCACTGCTATGTGTTGCCATCCTTTGCTCTATGATAGATCTGGCCCTGAGCCAGGAAGCCGTCCTCCAGCCTCATACTTTCCCAGGACCCAAGTACTTTGTGTCTGGACTGGGACTTGGAGAGCAATCTTCATCACTTAGTGCAAGTTTTTCCTGGATATTGTCCGGCCGCAAGGTCAGGGCTGGCACTTCAGCCCGATACCGCCCACAGGTGCCAGCGTTTCAGTCACACAACTGATTAATGATGATTTAAGGCAGAAGAAAAGACTTTTCTTGATATCTGTGTAGGAACAGGTACTGTTGAAACAGTAGGTTGCAGCTGTGAGACTTGTGCTGAAATTCATGGAAAACAGCCTTTCTTCTACATAAGCAGAGAACAAGAGTGCTTGAAGTCTCTGTAGGGTTTTACCGATGTCTTCAAATGCAAGGTGTAGAAATGAAACTGTGACAGAACAGGATCAGATGGGAAGCAGAGTTACCAGATAATGTTTTATGTGTTAACTGAGAGACGAAGCTGGCACAGTTACCCAGTTGTAATGCAGGTGTTGGCACTGAGAACTGGGCGATTACTACTGACTTGCCACTAAAAGGAACTTAAAGAAACCTCTTGCTTTACATTTTTTTTTCCTTTGTGCCTGCAGCTCACATTAGCACTATAAAGTAGGCACACATTAATGTTTGAGTTTCTAAAGGGCAACGCATATGCAAGAATGTCGTCACACTGGTAATAAATGAGGGGTTTTATGAGGTCCGTGTTAATAAGAAAGGAGGTCCTGTTTCTATAGCCCGACCTGTAATGCATCCCAACGAGCCTCCAGGAGTTCGAGGTTCCCGTGAGTCCAGGGGGCTCGATGGAAAGACTCAACAGGAAATGTCTCGGTATTTCAGTGCGTAAAACCATATGCACGTGCTGACTAACCAGTTTTGAAGCCCACTCGACCGCAGTTTAGCTCAGTGCTGCACCGAGGTGGGTTATCACATTCCGGGGCGCTCGAGGGAGCTCACGGGCTGCAGGTCGGCAGCGGAGGGGACGGTGAGCGCGAGGCCCCGGAGGAGCAATGCGTTTTATTTGTCCTGCTTGTTTTTANCAGGGGGCTCGATGGAAAGACTCAACAGGAAATGTCTCGGTATTTCAGTGCGTAAAACCATATGCACGTGCTGACTAACCAGTTTTGAAGCCCACTCGACCACAGTTTAGCTCAGTGCTGCACCAGGGTGGTTATCACATTCCGGGCGGCTCGAGGGAGCTCACAGGCTGCAGGTCGGCAGCGGAGGGGACGGTGAGCATGAGGCCCCGAAGGAGCAATGCGTTGTTTTTACACGGCCAAAGTGCTGAGCGAACTTTAAGTTCAAGAGGAACAATTATTTTTTTTTCTTGTAGTGAGCATAGGAACATACTAGACAGTTCTGCACTCGTGATGAATCCCAGTTTTAATTTAATATAAATTTAATGGTAAGGAAGCAGGGCCTCATGAAAGCTGAGCTTGAAGTGTCACTGTTGAAATATATGTTGTTTTAAAAGTCTTCCAAGACCCTGTGGTTTGAAATACTTCTCCCTTAATGCTTTACTGTAGATAACCTTTGAAAAATTAACTGTTTTCCATAACTATGTACTGATTCAGGCACCTCTGATACAACAGTAACTGTCACAGACTTAAAAAATTGAAATAATTAGCCTTTGTTCATATTAATATTCTGTGTGCTACTTAACATTGATAAGCAGTGGTAGGGACAATTGCCTGTCACAGTTGTAATGTAAAAAATAGGAGAGGGAAATCTGGTACATGACTGGGTTGTTGATCACTTTTGTAATATTTTGCCAGTTCGTTTTAGACTTCAGTGCAATAACTAGGATAAACAGAGATAGAGCGGGAGCCGTAATGCACCTGACAGTCCCTGGATCAGTAATTGCTGGTTTGAAATGCTGGGCCCTCCAGAGCTGAAGTTGTAGTTCCAGAAATGACAGCACTGGGCAGAGCAGTGCTCTGTGCATTGACTTTGCTGGTGTTGCTCAGTGTAATATATGGCATCTGCTGGTCCTGCTAAGCCCAAAACTTGCTCCTGTCCTGACAGGCTTTCAGTTAAGGTAGATACAACAGGTTAATACTATTATTATTATTTATTAATTTTTTTACCCCCTTTTTATGCACAGGTCTCTGTGAATGTGAACACATATCATGCAATGTTTTTGAGCAAATTCTTTAATGGTTATTAATGATTTGTTTTAAAATGCCTTGGAATGTTTATTTAGGCAGACATTGTGAGATTTGTTTTGAAACAAATCTGTTTTATCTACTTACTCACTAAGAATGGGTCTAAAAAGTCTTTTGCTAGTCAGTGCTGGCCACCAAAGCCTGCTAATTTAAAAATGTTGGAAGATACTTGGTATAAGGCAGCAGAGGAGAAATTAGGGATTCTTAACTCTCAATTACTTATAAAGTGATTAAAATTGTATCCTCAGGGATTCTGCTTGCTTTATATAGAATATCAGATATTTAATTGCATAGACAAATACGTGTTGTACAAACTAGAATTAAATAGTGTTCAGCTAGACCAAGCCCTGTTGTTATCTTAATGCTTTGCGTGACAAATGGGATAAAAATGTTTAAGAAAATACAATTATTTAGATTTTTGGAGCTCTGTTAACAAACTGCCGCCGTTTGCTCAATAGCAACTCCAAAAGCATTCATTGATCAGTGTGCATAGTTAAATGCTGTGATACGGAGCAGTGTTGATGCAGGGGTAGGGGACTGCTGAGCTACAGTCAAATATCTGTTATTTCACAGCGCAGATCATGTGTAACAGAGAAAAATTATTCCAAATCCAAACTTAAATATTTAAAATAACACATTATAATAAAATATTTTCCCAAGTGACTGAGTTGTGGGGAGCAGGCAGAAAGAGTGGGAGGATTTGGGATTTTTTTCCTTTAGCAGTGAGCAGATGGGAAACATTCCCCCATGTTAGCTCTTTTCTGAGGATGTGAATGCAGTTTCCTGTCTGGTTTTAATATCCACAAATGTGTTTTATCACCATCACCCACCTGCCTGTATAAATGATACCGGCCTCCCAATCACTTTCAAATTCACATCGAAATTGGCCTGTCTCTTGCTGGCAACTGGTTCCCTCCTCTCTATTTATCTAAGAAGAGCAAATTAATCTGCTTCCAAACTTCCCCCAGGCGAACAGACCTGTAGGATCTCTGGTGATGGGCGACAACTTGCTGCTTCTTTGGCATTTCACTAGCACAGAACATTTCTGAGTATGACCAGAAAAATGAAGGACTCGGTGTCCATTTTAGCTTCATGGGGTGCCTCTCATAGGCACTGTCTATTCTGTGGTCCCGGCAGGAGGTCATACTGTGGTAATACAGGTCTTCAAATATTTTTCAAAAAAAAACCTAAAACCTGAAGGAAAGTGCAAACGCATGCAGCAAATAATTGGTTGTTGGATTAACTGTGCGTAACTCTAGTTTTGTTTCATAAAAGTCATCCCAAATAAATAATTACCGCTATTAACTCGGAGGAAGCACTGACAGTGGAATAGTGGCTGGGGTTAGTGCTTTATAATCAGGGTGCACATTGCCTGTGCTTCAAGCCTGAGAGCAAGCTTGCAATTTGTATGGCCCATCCATGTAGCTGAAGTGACTAATTCGCTAGTACTAATTTTGGCACCGTGCGTGTGACAGCCCGGGGCTTTCAGGCTCCCTAGTTGTGCTTCATTTGCCTGGAGTTTCTTCTGCAGTGTCTCTTAGAAATGGTCTTTTTCCCTATCTTTCCTAAACAGCTGCAAGGTACTGCTGGCTGCTGAAAAGCAGTTTCACCCCAGTCCACCTTTCAGCACATGCTGCGGGAAACACTGCTCCAAGAGAGGAGGTTTGGGGGTTTCGCTTGTGCAGCCCATTTCACTATGCAGTGCTCTGGAGGTTCTGCCGTGTTATGCTGTAGTAACCAAGTAAATGTTTTTGTGATTGGGGTAAATCATAGCAGAGAATGCAATGTAACCTAAACGATTATTATGCTCTGTTCATAGAGCTGTCACTTTACAGACTTGTAAGAAAGTATTCCCTCTTGCAATATTGCAGGTTTGTTTAGGTGTTATTTCCCTGTAACTATCTGTCTTGAGTTCTCTATTTCCATACGATCTTGTCTTTATAATGTGTGCGTGGCTACAAACACAAACTAATAAATGCAGTTATGTGTATTAATTTGATTGCGGTTTTCGCACTGGTAAAAGCCAGCTGGACGTCAGTTCAGGCCGGGTTGTCCTTCAAATCGTGAGGTCTTGGTTTGGTTCTCACCGAGGGAGAGAGGACGCAAAGTTAAGTAGGACCGTGCACTGGAGATCAGACATAGTATTTGATTTGGGGCTTATTGCTGATGTCATGATTTTAGAAGCACGAAAATACCATTATTATATTGTTACCTATATGTTTATTACCCTAAGGCTAGGAAATACCCAAATCTTGTAAGAGCTCAGGGAGGGAGGTGAAACCTTGAGGCATAAGGCAGGAGAATGGCAGGTGAATAATGCTGAAGGGAAGAAAACACTGTGAGCCAGGAAAAGTGTGGAAGCTTTTGATGACTTCCTGGTTAACTGACACCAGCGTGGTCAAAAAAATCAATTTTTGTGTCACACCATGCAGTGAAGCCTGTTTTGTTTAAATATAATCTTCCCTTTGCAGTACTTGAGTCCTGAGCGTGAGGCTCAGTTCATGCAGCTGAATACAGATGAGTGAAACGTGGAAATGAGAAGTCTCTTTTGAATTCTCTAATGTGAGAAATGAACTGCCTGCGTTATGGGCAAAATATGTCTTTGATTAAAACAACTCTTAATGTTGATAGTACACTTGATGAAATCAGGTTTCAGGCTGCTGCTGTCCCTTTAAATTGATCCTGAAGGCGAGAAGAGCTTTGAGTGTGTGATTATAAAGTCAAGCTTTTCAGTGATATAAGAAAATTTCAAAGCAACAACCTAAGACTCTTCAAAAGGAGTGAGAGCATGATAGATTTTTTTCTGTATCACTCATTCCTGAGACCTTGCCATCTTATATCAAAACTCAAAGCAAGAGCTCCCTCCTCCTGAAAGGAATCTGCAGCTAAGGCTGAAAATGTTTATAAACTGGTCAGTGGTTGAGTTTCTTTCACTTCCCATTCTCATGCAGCTGAAATGATTGCCTTTTTAGGCAGTGCACCTTTAGAGCTTAAAACGTTTTGCTAGTTGCATCAAAACAGTAAGGTGGGTGAACCTCTTTAACAGGCTATTCTGAAATAATGGCTGTGTCACAAATTGTAAGTAAAGCATTTGCCCGAACGCTGTAGTATCATTATACCGAGCTGTACATACTGTTAAAGCACTTAGAGCTGACCCGTAAGGCAGCTCTGACAGTCTGAAATCCACTGTTGCTTCTCTTGAGTGTTTCAATTGGAAATGTTCACATAAAAGTTCTGCTGCTTGTAGAGGTCCTGAACTCTTGGCCATCTATGCATAAAACTAAGCTGAAAGCAGGCTGGATTTTATTTTCTAATCACCAGAATCAAATGTTTTCAGGAAAGGCTCACGGAGAGGCCAGTATGAGTTGCCCCCTGGCTAGATGCTTGAAGAAAAGTCTTCAGATAGCTTGTGGTGCACAAAGGAGCCTTCCTCCAGACTTGAGAGTCCTCCTCTGCCGTCTGACACGGGCTCTGCTGAACTGGGAGACTTAATTAGTACAAAGTCAGCCGGGAGAAGCAAGAAGCATATGGTGTGTGGGCTTTACAAAGTGCATCTCCTCCTCTTTCAAACATTTAAGCATGTGCTTAGCTCTGAGCACTTGAAGAGCCCTGTTGGGGCTGGTGCTGTTGCCCATATCCTTAATGCTTGCAGGAGAGGGACCGCAGTGTTTACAATGAGTCACACTTGCTCTAGAAAAGCATGAAGGTAGCAGTTCCTGCACCAGTGAGACCTGCTGCTGCTTTAAGGTACAGAATATTTGATGCAGCACATTTAGACATCGCTTACAAGAGAGAGAGCGTTCACACGTTCACATCATGGAATCACAGAATGGTTGAGGTTGGAAGGGACCTCTAGAGATCATCTAGTCCAACCCCCTGCTCCAGCAGGGACATCCAGAGCACGTGGCACCACAGGGTGGATCCAGGCGGATCTGGAAGATCTCCAGAGAAGGAGACTCCACAGCCTCTCTGGGCAGCCTGTGCCAGGGCTCTGTCACCCTCACAGGAAAGAAGTTCTTCCTCACATGGAGATGGAACTTCCTGTGTTTCAACTTGCACCCATTACCCCTTGTCCTGTCAGCGGCCGCCACGGAGAAGAGCCTGGCCCCATCCTCCCTACAATCCTGACCCACCCCTCAGGTACTTTGTAGAATCGTTAAGGTTGGAAGGGACCTCTCAAGGTCATTTAGTCCAACCCCCCTGCACACACAGGGTCTCCTAGAGCACGTGGCACAGGGCTGCATCCAAGCAGGTCTTGAAGATCTCCAGAGAAGGAGACTCCACAACCTCTCCGGGCAGCCTGTTCCAGTGCTCTGTCACCCTCACCGTCGGGAAATTTTTCCTTACGTTCCTGTGGAACTTTTGGTGCGTAAGTCTGTGGCCATTACCTCTTGTTCTGTCACTGACCACCACTGAAAAGAGGCCAGCCCCATCCTCCTCACTGCCTCCCTTGAGGCACTTACAGACACTGATTAGATCCCCTCTCAGCCTTCTCTTCTCCAGGCTGAACAAGCCCAGCTCCCTCAGCCTCTCCTCACAGGGCAGATGTTCCAGGCCCCTGATCATCCTCGTGGCCCTGCGCTGGACTCTCTCCAGCAGCTCCACATCCCTCTTGTACTGTGGGGCCCAGAACTGGACACAGTGCTCCAGATGTGGCCTCACCAGGGCTGAGTAGAGGGGCAGGATCACCTCCCTCGACCTGTTGGTGCAGCCAGGAGCCCATTGGCCTTCTTGGCCACGAGGGCACATTCCTGCCTCACGGGTAACCTGTTGTCAGCCAGGACTCCCAAGTCCCTCTTTGCAGAGCTGCTTTCCGGCAGGTCAACCCCTAACCTGAACCGGTGCCTGGGGTTATTCCTGCCCAGGTGCGGGACCCTGCGCCGGTCCTTGTTGAACCTCACGAGGTTCCTCTCTGCCCACTCGAATGGTGCTGGTTTCAAGGGCTGGGAGGGAAGTGGGACTGGCTCTCCTCCTGCAGCGCGTTGCTCTGGTGTTGCCATCATGTTTGTGTGCGGTATCTGCTGCGGGCCTAGCTTTATTTTACATTCCTGGTTTTCATCCTTTTATTGCTCTGGGTGGGAGGGCGCACCAGACAGCAACACTTTTCGCTTCCTTAATACGGCAGGATTTTGCATTAGAGCTCTGGTTATGGCACACTGGGACAGCCAGACTCGGTGCTGCCAAACGTCATGTTTCAGCGCAGAAAAATCACTCACGTGAGTGCGAGTAAAGGCTTTGGACCCGTGTGTGGTGTTAGGCTTCCACTCAACAACCACGCGTGAAACTACTTGCTCATACGTAAGTGTCTGTCTTTTCCACTTGGGGCAGGGATGTGGATTTCCAGAAGGATTTTATTGCGTGTGCTCCCGAGTGCCCCTCTCTCAGGGCAGCGCAGGGCCGGGACAGGCGGTGCCGCTCTGCGCGAGGCGCCGCGGCGGCCCCTCGCCTCGGGGTGGGCCTGCCCGGGCGGCGCTCAGGCGCTGCTGGCTCCATTACCCGCAGGAAAATGGGTTATGTAACCTATTGCCACGTCTCGGCTAAGACTTTTGCCTGAAAACACCCTGATAAAAGCGTCTGCCTCTGATGAGTACGGAGCAGCTCCTGGAAAAGCAGCTGTGGCGGTCGGCGATGTCGCTGTCCTCCCTCTGCCGCTGCAGGGCTCTGGGATCCCCTGTTGGTCCCTGTAGCTGCAGCTCTCCTTCCATTTTCAGAAATGGCTGAGACACCTCAGCAGCAGCTTCCCCAAAAACACCTACCTGACTGGGGAAAACATCATCCCAGAGGTTGGAAATACAGCAGTGCTGTAAAGCGGTGGAAACCGGCACCCGGCATAGCAAGTACAGGAGGAATTTAACAAGGGCTGCCGTAGCCACATAAGCACAGTCGTGTGTGTTGTTGGGTGTACGTGTTGCGCTGTCACTCCGCCTCAGTTTTTATGCCGACCGCGCGTGGGTAAGTCAGCCGTAACCTAGAAGTTTGGCAGGGCCTGCTGGAGTCTGTCTGCAAGGAGGCTTGCGAGCAAAACACCCTCAAAATATATTGGCCTGTAATTGGATCTGCCCCGAGGCAGGTGAGGCAGGAGTTCCAGGCGGGCTTCTTCGCCTTAGCCTTTGAAGCACTGTAAAACGAATGGAAAAAGCAGCGTCTTCACTGCAGCACTTTTCCTGTCACCACAGCACGGTTAGCGCTTACAGAAAAATGCGCAGCATAGGAAGAAGTAGCTTTAGAGTGTTTTTGTTTGCTCGTGCTCAGCAGTGATTAGAAAACAGCTTTTTTTGTGTGTGGTTTCTTATGTTTTGTTTGATTTGGGGTATTTTATGGCCAGACAGATGGAAGCAGAAGGGGAGGAAACCAAAGATTTTTCACCTTGTCCCTGCTTGCCAAGCTCTGATCAGGTGCACATGTTCATCCGGCTTAGCTCAGGACTCCGCAATGACACAAGTGATTAACAAGACTTAACCCTCCGTAGAGAGCCAAGAGGAGGTCTCTTGACTGATGTGTATGTCCATACTTCCCTTAGGATGCCCGTGCTTCCCTTAGGGCCCGGTTTTGGCCTTGGCAGGGTGCTGACCCAGTGCTGCTCTGCTCCTTGCGAAGCGATCCAGGGTGGGATGCGTCTTGGAGGAGATGTCTTGGGTGGGTTTGTATTTACATTGCGGCAGTGTCACTGAAGTTAAAGCTGTTCCAAACATGACTGCCCAGGGTGGACAGGTTGAGACACCCTTTTAGCTGGGATTTCAAAGCCATCTAGAGAAGGAAGGTGGATCAGGGGAGCTGTGTGGAGTGAGGGCCTAATTGTCCTTGTGGGTTTTGCTGACAGACCCCTTGAGCCTGGGTGTAACTGTGTCCTATCATCACAGTGACAGACCGCTCACCAGGGTTTAGGGAACCCTCTGGTATGAGCACGAGGGTGTCACAAAAGGTCTGACTCCTGGCACAAGGACACAGTATCGCGTCTTCATCCCTCCTCTCTTTCTCCCTTTCACTTCCCACTTCAGAGGACTTTTTCCCAGGGCAGAGAGATGCAGTGACCCGGAGCCCTGTTCGCAGCTCTGCTCTAAGCTGGATACCAGGCTGTGGTTTTCTCTTCTTCAGTTTCCTCATCATTAAATTGGGATGATAAGTACCATTTTCAAGATCATTCCCGTAATTCTGCCAATTGAGAGTGGAGACAAGATCTGTGGGTATAAGGCTACCAGAAGATAAGGGAAATTGCAGAAGCAGGTTTTCAAAGATGCCTCTGCGAGACAGCTGACTCGGGGAGTTCGGTGCCTTCCCTGATGAAGTGCTTCAGAAAATGTAATTGGGAGCCAGGCAGGCTGCAGAGTGCCTAAACACCATGGAAATTGGGGCTTTAGGGTCTTCTGCATCCAAACTGATTTTAAAGCAAGGTTTGTGTTCCTTAGCTGCAGAATAGATTTTAAAAACGCTACCGAGTGGTAATGTTGTTGTTGCTCGTGTGTTTTGTCTAATTAGTCTCTAGCAGAATTTTGTGTGTGTGTGTGTGTGTGTGTATCTTTGTGCTGTGCTGGATACACATAATCCTGANACGCTACCGAGTGGTAATGTTGTTGTTGCTCGTGTGTTTTGTCTAATTAGTCTCTAGCAGAATTTTTTGTGTGTGTGTGTGTGTCTGTGCTGTGCTGGATACACGTAATCCTGAATTGAGTTCTCCTGTAGGAGCTAGTGCAATAAAATTAACAATAATTTTACTAATTGTAACAACTATATGATGGCAGGATTTGTGGTAACTTAACATCCATTAGAGACTTGGGCCTTTATTGAAAACTTTCTTGTTTTTTTGTTACGTTAAATGTCTTGATTCATTATAGAGCAGACCATAATATTAAAAAAAAAAAAAATCTTTTTTTTTCCCAGAGCCATTGCCCCAGTCTAGTGGAAGAATAGATGCTTTCCTGTAATACCAGGATGAGACAAATGACACTGCTTGCTTTTATTATTGTACAGAAGTGTCTTTCCTTTTGACTCAAATAGACTTATAAATGGCTTGTAGCTGGAGACTAATGGAGCACATGCTTCTAAGCTTTCCATTTGGGCCCTTGGTGAGTGAAGAGAGTATCTTGTCCATGTTCTAATCAGTCCTGATTATCGGGAAAAGAAGTCCCACTTTGAGTTCCTGGAGCAACTCTTAACTTTGAGCGAGAGGGAACAACAAGTACTATTCCCAGTGCATCTGCAGGAGAAAAATGAATGGGTAAAAATAAAAATGAAAAAAAAAATATGAGGTAGAGTAATTTTCTTCTTTGAAACGGGATAATGCACCTGTCAACATGCATTTATTCTGGTGGCCTTCAGTGACATTTTCTAGTGACAGCAGAAGGAGGATAAGATTGCTTCAAGGAGACCCCGGACATACTCAAGGAGGAGAGAACTATATTAATTTGAACAGAAACAAAACTTCTTTAATGAAGATCCCCTATCTCCCTTGTAGGATTGGAGTCTTCCTTGGCGCTCCTCCTGCATGCAGTCACACCATATTATAGCCCTTATGAGTTTGTTTATTTAGTTAGTTCTTTTCTTTCTCCCATGCATGCCAGAGAAGGAAGATGCTCTCTCCCCCCTCCCCAATGGAGACCATCTGCTCTTTTCTTCTGGGGGGAGAGGGGGACTCTACAATTAGTCTTGTACATCTTTTCATCGTAACGAAGAAAAGGGAAAGAAAGAGAACTATTATGCAAATACTCTGCAATTTGGTTTCAAATATCCTTTGTACTGTGATGAGCAATTTTCTTTAATACAAACTTAGCTTACTTGCCAGGACTTCTTTTCCCTTAATATAGGCAAGAAAAAATCAGTTTTATGAGTTGCAGCGGGGGAAAGGGGAGATGCTGTGTTCCTCTGATGCCAACTTTTTGTCATCCTTTTTTTCCTTCTTTCTTTCTCTGGCAGTATTATAGCTGTTACTCTTTAAGTTGTCAGAAATATGTTGTATTTTTTTTTCTCTCTTTTTTTTTTGAGGAGAGAGAGCCAAAATAGCCTTACAAAGCCTGCATTTCCCCTCTCTTCTCACTGTTCTTTGCCCAGAACAAGTGATCTTTATTGAAATTGTGGATTTAGCTCAGGGAATGAGAGAGAAGAGTTTTTTCCCTGCCTTTTTTTTTGAAAGCCACTTGCTCGTGGTAGCTGCTTTACCTGTGTGAGGTTTTTATAAGGAAAGTTGGTACTTGGTGGTACCAAGTCCTGTGGTATTTGGTCCTGTATATCTTGCAGGCTGTGGGAGATATGTAGATAAGATTTTAGGACTGAATGCATTAACCAAGTTTAAGTCTTTCTGGTGCTTGGTATTAGACAACCAGCTAGCTGAAAACCTCTACAAGCCGAGGTCTGGGAAGGAGAAAGGAGGAGTGTAGGAGAAAAGGAGGAGTATTACCACCCATACAATGTTGAAGCTTGGAAAAATGAAGTGGTTCACGCAAGACCGCCTGGGGGAGGCCTCTCAAAGACCAGGAGTTGTACTAGAAGGGTCAGATTTCTTACCCTGGGAACTTGTGTAGTGCTCTACTTGTGACAACATCCTCTGTTAAGCAGGAATATGCCCTGCTAGGCTGTGTCAGACACGTTTGAATACTCCGCGTTGAGCCTCATGATTCTTAACCTTTTGCAGGCTGAACTCTGTTTTGGGAAGTTCTCCTTCAACATCATCTTGTAGCTTAAAAATATTAAATACTTAAGCATTTAAAAATAGTAAATGGTAATTGTAAAATAGTAAGCATTAAGTCTTTGGTCCAGTAAAGCATTTCAGCACAGTGTAATCGAATCTCTTGCAGAATTAGACCTAACTGGAGACAGAACTGTCTATGAGTGGCATGGTTTATGTGCATGAAAAAAACGTTAGTTGAGGCCTGATGGATTGACCACAAACCAGAAGACAAATTCAAAAAACTGAATTCAGAGAAATAGAATAAGAGTGTCCTTAGAAGTGTATATTAACTGTGTCTCATTTGCACCTTCAGTTCTGTGGCTGCATGTAACAAAACAGGGAATCTGAGGCAATGCCGAGTTCCTGATGTGGAGCTCTGCAGATACTCTGACCTCTTGTTTAGGACTGTATAACATGCATTGCATCAAAGCAGGTTTTGTCTAGCAGTGCCTAATGCTGGAAATGCATGGAAATTTATGGTACTTAGGGATGCTGATTTCCTTTCGATGCTTCATGGGGAATGGGAATTCTATACATACAGCCTTGAGATATAGTGGAGTAACCTCCCTTCTGTTGTTACAGGAAGCCCTTATCATGGCCAGCATGGACCACCCGCACCTGGTGAGACTCCTTGGTGTCTGCTTGAGCCCAACCATTCAGCTGGTCACTCAGCTGATGCCTCACGGCTGCCTGTTGGATTATGTTCACGAGCATAAGGATAACATTGGCTCCCAACTTCTGCTGAACTGGTGTGTCCAAATAGCCAAGGTAAGTAGTTCATGCTGCTCTTTTTCTCATTTTCTTAAGCGATCAAAAGAAATGCCATGCAAAAAAATACATGGAAAATATGGTTGCTTCCTTTTCTTCTTTTTCCAAGGACATTGGGTAGCTTTGAAATATATATTGCTTGTGCTGTCTAGGCTATTGTAAATTACTTGGTAGTAAGTCAAAGTTTTCTTTCATGGCTGTCTTCCCAACTCACTGTTAACATGGGCTCACTGAGAAAGAGAAGCGGCAGCAGCCGCCCTCTCTGTCCCATCTGAGCACAGATCAATTCTGCAACCTCTTCCCCCTGCTCACCGTGCAGCCCAGGGTCGGTAACTACCAATTTCACATGACTGGTTTCCAGCCTTGTGAATCTGTATTGCCGGTTATATTCTCAGACGCCATCGGTTGTCTGCCCACACACTGCTGAGAAGATAAATACTTACTTTATGTCACTCCTGGGGGAACCGTCATGGTTCTGCTGTATTTAAAGACCTATCCCCACGGTCGGGGCTGGAGGGTAATCTCGCCTGTCTCTGCGGGATGTACGATCCGAGGGGCTGGATCCTGCTTGGCTTGCCCTGGCGTAATGCTCCCTGCCCGCCTGCAGTCTTCAGGAGCAAGAATTAAGCCATTATAGTGCAGCAACAGCCTGCGCTTCAGCTGGGGTGGAACAACTGCCTACATCATAAATCCAGCCCTGGCACACAATGCTTTTTATGTGCATTTGTTACTCTCAATATTTAGGTTTTGAGTACTGTACTTACAGCGTGTTATTAATAACAAGTCACAAATAGTGACAGGATCCGGGAATGTGAAGAGCCTTAGCTTGTTTCCATTGTAAAGGCTCTTTTGTGCTACCAAAATAGTGTACAATGATGTTACTGTGAGTGAGAATCTGGAACTCACTTTGCATTGAGAATTATGCAGAAGTGACTAATATTTTTAAATCGTTTTGGTTAAAATTAACATCACCCAAAATGTGTGCCCTCTGGTATCCGCAGCATGAAGTGAATTTGTTACGACATCCATTAATAAATCTTGATTGAAGCTCTAACATTGAACTTTTAATACCGGAGAAAAAGCTAGAATTCTAGCAGTTGTTTTCCTTGACAAAATGGCAGCCACCAAGTAAATGTTGATTTCTTCTAAAAACTTAGATTTGATTTTTTTTTTACAAAAATTAAAAAAGAAAAAAGTTTGACTAGCTTTGAATTTTTGTTCAAGAGGAGGTGTTTGAGGTTTACCATTAACAAGCCTTTTTATCCAGCATCATGTTTGTTGTCAAACCTGCCTGGAGATGACAGGATGAGATGGAATTGCCACCCTGCTTAGTAGCAGGATTAATTGGAAGAAATGTTTTGGAGTTAACGTTCTCTAGTTGGGGGAAGGAGTGGAATAATTTAGGAGGAAAGAAATACACTGTAAGAAACAAAAGGAGGGGAAAATGCTGATTTCTGGTGTTGCAGCATTTTGCCCATGCATTGGTATCTGTGATTTTGCCACACTGGGGTGAGGAAGCAGCCAGGGCTGGGCGGTGTGCTGGAATACATGGACGGGGACTGCTTTTACCCAGAAATTTGCATGAGCCTATCCAGAATCGTTATCAGAGCAAGGAAGGAGGGGGAGAAAATACATGTTCCTCTCTACATCCTTTCTCTCAACACAGCCTCCTTCCCATCTGTTCTCTGCTCTCTTGATTGATAGTGGCTGCTATTCAGTATTTCAAAACATTTACCTAGTGCCCTCCATGTAAAGATAATGCACCTGCATTTTCACTTTGGGCATCATATATATTTGTGTCTGTCCCGCAAGCCCAAAGCCATGGGCTCACTGGGCTAACAGCCACACTTGCCACAGCACTGGGCTTCATGTAGGCCACTGATTTAGCCAAGCAGAGTAGCCCTGATTCAGTCTAAAGTCTTGTCTTACCAAGGTGTAACTGGTTTGAAATGGACTCTGAGGGGTTTCAGCACAACGTGAGGATTGGACTTATTTGAAAATTGCCTGCTGGTTTTCTTGGTCAGTGCTTGATGTGGATTTCTTGGGGAGAGGGGATGAGGCATTACAAGTGTGTTCTGAGATGTTGGGCAGCCAAGCAGTGCAAAGAAATGAAATCAGATGTGCAGTATTAACTGATGAACTGTCAGGGAGAGAAGGGGAGATTCTTTGTCACAAAAGGTAGCCTGTTATTGAGGGAAAGTAGGGAAGTTTAATTAAATTCATCTTCCTCTGCATGATGATAACTGAGAGGTTAATTTTGCTTTGGCATCACATTAACTGCATGGAACTCATGCATTTGGCTACCCATGACGGGGACAGCACGGAGCAAGTGTTTTTTGAGGAAATGCAGTACTTGGTGCGTATGACTGACCCACAAGCTCAGGGCCGCAGCGGCTCATCCAGCCGTTCTCACCTGGACTCTTGATGTGTCCCTCTCTTCCTTCTCTCTCTTCTTTTTTTGCTTTTGTGATCAGCATGGACATGAAGCGAATCAGTACGTAGTCACAGGGTGGTCTCTGTTTTGCTGCATGTCAGTGATATTTAGTAGGGTGGCAGCTTGTTTTAGTTGAAAAGGTTACTACAAATCCTGATTACTTGCACAATGTCCTAGTGTGTTGTAATCTCATCACAGAAGTAAGCTCCAAAGAGCTGAAATGTTCCTTTAACTCAGGTGTTTTAGTTTCTTCTTGCCTTTGAAGACCTTGAGTGACAGTAGAGTGTTGAAAACTCTTTCCCATTATGTATCTTTATGCAATTTATCGTAATTCTTAAGTACAGTTTATCCTAATTATTATCTATTAAGTTATCACTGACGAGAGGAAAGAGGTAGGGACACATGATGGTGCTCACAGGCTGTGATGTGTAAGCGTAACGTGAAGGTTGCACAGAATTTTCTGTGTTGCGGTGCATTTTCTAATGGGATGCAGGGATACTCTTTCCTTGCTAGCTCTCAGGCTGTAACATTAATTGAGGTTGGAGGAAAATGTTTTGGCAGTGACAGAGAAAGTCTTTGTGGTCACAATATGAGGAATCCCCTTATCCCACGAGAGGAACGGTGTGCTGGCTGGAGCCTGCAGGAGGATGTGGCCGTCCTTGTCTTCCTCTCATCTGTCACGTCTAACAGTGACTAGGAATCAGCCTGCAGATAGAAAGGATTCAATCTGCCTGCAAATAACCAGGCTGCCAGGGGAGTCAGTGTGGAAGGGGCTTTTGGATCAAGTGCAACTTCTCCACTGCGTGTGGGTGCGTGTGTCCCTTGTACCCGAGTGATGTGCTGAGATTCGGGCTCGTTCTCAAGCTATGACTGCTTGAGAAGGCCTCCCCCCATCCTGCCTGTCTAGATTTTGGCGAATGGATTGTTGTGTCTCTCTGAAAGCTCCCGAAAATGTTCTTAGCAATGTAATAAGCAGCAAAAATGTTCAGTGATCTCCTTTCTCTGCTCCCCAAAATATCATCTAATATAACTTTCATTAAATGTATCTGTCTACTCTCACCTTCCTGCTTCTTTACTGTGAGACTTTTCCCCAGTGAGGACGGGATGGAAAGACTCGGGAATGCCTTGATTCCAAAGCTGAGGATGATTTTTTGTGAATCATTTCAAATTAAGTTGCTGCTGCGATATAGTTCTTCCCTACTGTGCTTTTCTCCATCTGCCAATGTGCGGGCATTTATTTATCGGAGACATTGCTTCAGAGTTCGCCTCTTCCAGGCTGTTCCTTTCCATATGTCTCTACTTTGGTACAAGGAGATGCAAAAATCAGTTAGGTGCTTTGCCTGGTTGCCAGCCTGCCTATGACTCTGGTTACTGAGTGTTGCCTACTGCCGACTGAAAGAAAGTGTGGCTGATTTTTCCTTTTGCTTACACAGATTGTGTTGAATTTATTCTGACTGTTATATCATTGTAGGGTAATTGTGCTCTCTTTCCAGAAGCATTTGGCTGCTTACTTTATGGATGGAAGTTGTAAAAATAGAGTGGCCCCCAAGCATTCTGCATATAAAGCATGGTTGTGAGCAGCTGTGTCTGAGGAGGTTCAGTCCTCCTGCTTTGCAGATACACGACTAGATCTAAAGGATAGATCTAAAAAGGTGAATTATAACCTTGTCTCACCCGGTGTAGGCTACCTAAATGTAAACCAGGAAGGCTTAAAACAATAAATAAGTGTTGCAATGTTCATATTTCAAGGGATTTGATACAAGTGCTGTCAGCAACAGCTGCCCAAATACTCTCCACAGAAATTTTGTGTTTTTTTTTTTTTTTTAATTTGCTGTTTCTTGAATGGAGGTGAAGTTGTTCTTGCAGAAACACACTGAAGAAGAGAAGACACATTGGGATTTCTAGTCAGACAGTGTTTGTTTCACTCTGCCACTCAGTAAGGTTAACTAAAAGGTATCTTTCTTTGAGACCAGATTCTCTGACTGTTATTTTCATAGAAAAAAAAAGCCCAAGTTCTGCAGTGAGCATTGCAGTAGCTTTAATGCTGTGATAGGCTGTCCCTTCAGGGTGTCCAGAAAGGCATTTTGGCTACTGTAACTTGGCATGCAAAACCTCCAAGGTTCAGCATGGAAGTGGCACCCAGGCGGGTCCATCTACAGTTTTACCCGTTTTTCTGGTGCAGTTTCGTTCAGCTGCTGTTGACCTGCGTGAAGTTTTGCTGAAGAGGGTTTCGATGCAGAGAAGCTGGTCCTGCCCCGAAGAGGATGGAGCAGAGGAAGAGAGGGAAGGGAAGGGATCTTCCTAGAGCAGAGCCGCTTGCCCGCAGTCCCAAGCACGTGTTACCCTGCTGGGGGTGAGGCCCCCTCCATGGCTGCCAAACCTGTTTTTTTTGCCTTCTGAACTATAATAATTCCGTTCACAGCACCGCAGCATGATAATGAGGTAAAGCCTAAGTAGGTTGATACAGTGGAATGTCATGGAAGGAAAATCAAGTACTTCGGGGGATTACTTTTTATACCATTTTCAATATAAAAGAATTCTCAAATTACCTTAACTAAAGCCCTGCATCGCATCAGTTATCCGAGTATGCAGGCAAACAACATTTGAATACGCTCTCGAAAAGAGAAAGGGAGAGCAACTAGGGGTTTGCATTGTAATGAAGCTTGTTCAGGGAGCTGCGGGTGGTGCTTGGGGAACGCCGCTCCAGCACCCTCACAGTCCTTGGCACCTCTCAGGGTCTCCTGCCTGCAGCGGGGTGTCCGCAGGAGCCATCGAGGCGCTCTGCAGCCTTCCCCAGCGCCTCTCCGCTGCCCGGTTCTCTCTCCCTTTTAGCCAGGGCACATTCCAGGCCTCTCCGACCTGCTGCAGGTCTCTCGGCAAAAAGCAGAGCCTGCCTCTGCCGCTCCTCCAACATCTTTCCATGCCAGCCCTTTGAGAAGGCAGTTTTTATTGTTGCCCGGGGCAGTGCTGCTCAGCTGGATGCGCGTTCGTAGCCTCTGCGAAATTCAAAGGGTCTGTGTGATTTATGCAACTGCGAAGCTGACCCAGAAGCTGCAGCAGGGCTCACCTCACATCTCTAAATTAAGCCCATCGCCGCCCGCGCTCCACGCGTGCCGAGCGGAGAGACTCTGGGCAGGGAGGCCGGAGGCACCGCGTGGTAAGGAGAGGCCCTTCTCACTGCGCCAAGACTTGACAGATTAGGAATGACTCGCCGTGTTGTTCGGCTGCAGCCGGGGGGTGAGACGAGAAGAAGCCGCGTGAGGTGGGAGGACTGGACAGGTTGGGAAGAGGTGGAGGAAAGTGGCCGTGGTTCAAGGTCTTTCTTTTTCATTAAAGCTGCCTACCCCACAGCTCGGTGACTGTTCCAGCGCAGAGTGAACAAAGGAGCCTAATGACAGTCATCTATCAGCTGTCCACATTTTAAGCTTCAAGATGTCTCTATTCCCAAAGCTCCTTGCCATGACAGGGCTAATTGTGTAATTATAATGCCAGACCAACCTCTCCTGACGTGCTCACACTGGCAAGGACCAGGGCGAAGGGCCGTGATAATTATCACTGCAAGCCAGTACATTAGCATGAATTGAGTTTCCTAATGGGGCTGCTCTATTAAGAAGTGCTGTGTGAAGAAGAGTAGGATCTAAACCAAGGACTATGAAATTAAACCCATATTGAAACAGGACTTTAATTGTATGGATGAGCAAAATCAAAATAGGTGAGGAAAACACCATTTCACCTTCCTCAATCCCTCTTTTCTGCTTGTGTTTATCATGATTGTTTTTCATCCTCTCCTGGAAAGCTTGGATGCCTGCAGATGGCAGATGGAAATTAAGGACACTTTTTTTGGTGTCCCCGGAGCAATCTGACGGAAAGAGGGTGACCATGACTACTGAAAGGGAAATTAGCCTGCCCGGCCCGGGATCTGCTTCGGTACCGTGTTGGAAGGTGCAGTGAATTCCAGAGGTTCGTACGAATTTGAGAAACCCTTAAAATGAAATTCCAGTGGAATTGAAATGTGCTAAAGAACTGCATATCCATCCTGCAGCCTTCTGAGTGGCAGAAGGGCCAAGATATCTTTCCTGCTGTTGTCACTCAACTGCCCTGGGCTTTTGTGAGGCCTCAGGAAACTTATCTGGTCCTTTCAGATACCAAGATTTTTTTCTTTTTTTTCTTTTTTTTTTGTTTCTCTTCTGTTTTTCCTGTTATTTGCAGAGTGNTTTTTCTTTCTTTTTTTTTGTTCTTTTTTTTGTTGTTGTTTCTCCTGTTTTTCCTATTATTTCCAGAGTAAGAGATAAACGGTAGTTTTTCATCTGTAGTGTCTCATCCTCTGTGCTCTGGTGGATGTGGGTGCACTGAGTCCTGCAACCGCCTCTGCTGTGCAGAGCCCCCGCATCGGAGCCTGCTGCTCTTCTCTTGACTGCCACTTGCTGCAGTTAGTTCTGGAGATGATTCTCCAGACAAATCAGGGATTTGGGCCCAATTAAAAGTAGTTAATTACGGCTTTGATTGTATTTTTCCAGGACAGCATTTCCTCCTTTTCTCATATAGTTGCCTACATATTTATGGAGAATTTCTTGGTGTTTTCCTCCTTTTTTCACCCAGACATTTCACCTGCAGCATTGAACGATATTAAAATAATGTACCTGCTTATTAACCTTCTTTCTGTTTTCTCATAAACCTAGCGTCCCACAGGACCTGTATCCCATGAAAAGCATTAACCTGAAGGAATACACAATAAAATTATCTGTTCCTTTCTCTCTCCCTTCTCTCACATTGTCTATTGCCAAATTCGCACCCCTTCTCTCTGTAACACAGTTTCCTTTCTTTACTTACATATTTCCTCTCTCCTGTTGCACTGGTCTGTGTCAGCCTGTTTTCCACTGCGCTTCAGTGCCATCGTCTCCCTCCCTCCCTCGCTCTCCGTCCCTGGCTGCTTGGCTCCCTCTAGCTGGTACCTGCTCCATGCTCCGACTCGAGCGCAGGAGCATCGCGCCTGCAGCAGGAGTTCAGGGCTCTGGGGAGGGCCTCTCTTTCCCCAGTTCCCTTGTAATAAAGCATTTCTTCGTGAAGGTTTCAATACACGGAAGGTTTTTTAATCGCTCCATGCACCGCATGTGTTGTTTCAGTTTGCGAAGGAGGGGTGTTTGAATCTGAAAGGTTGTGTCAGAGCAACAGAAATGCAAGCCTAAGGTTAGACTTACTCAAAAATTATAGATACCTTTCTCCCAGCTTTGCATGCTGACCTCTTGTTCTCTAAGGCTCTACTGCAAACTGGAATAACCGTGGTATTGCAGTGTTTGCATTGTTCACGGTCATTAGTACAGTTAACTCTCACCCTCTCCTTGAAGGAAAGTTAGCTCTGGATGACAGAGAAAACAGTGCTAGGAATAGACATAAGGGTAGCTGTTTGCAGTGTGTTGGGCAACTGTTTAAATTAAGTTTCCAAGGTGATATGAGTTGTGCTCTGCACAGAGATGACCAGAAAGGCCTTTTGGGAGACAAAGACAAGAAGACACATTGAGTATGGATCATATGGGCGGGCATGGAAGGGGGTCTGAGCCTCGATGGAAGATGTTTTTAAGCATCTAGGAGAATGGTAGATACCTAGCTCTTGAAGAGGGAATTTGGGGAACTAAATTCTCCGTGGTTTCCTTTACCGTTGCTGTAGTTGAGGTTTGTTTCCCCTGACTTCATGTGGCNAGTATGGATCATATGGGCAGACATGCAAGAGGGTCTGAGCCTTGATGGAAGATGTTTTTAAGCATCTAGGAGAATGGTAGATATCTAGGCCTTGAAGATTGCATTTGGGGGAACTAAATTCTCCATGGTTTGCTTTACTCTTGCTGTAGTTGAGGTTCGTTTCCCCTGACTTCACGTGGTGACCTGTTTGCTGTGGTGCCTTGATGGCTCGGGGCTGCTCATGAAGCCCTTCCCTCTGGAGGCGCTGAAGGAGGGTGAAACGCCTCCACCTCCAACAGCTCCGCTCTCTGCTGGCCACACGCAGGGACTGGGAGACAAGCCTGGATAAATCTGTGACCTTAAGCTGAGGCCTGAGCTGCTAGTGCAGACGAGCTGGGTTTGTGTCCGCGCAGCCTTGCTGGGTGCTGTGCTGCTGAGCTGGGCCCCGCTGTACCGCCGGGGGCTGTTAATTCTCCTGCTTCTCAGTGGCTGGGAGAGATTTGTAGAGTGGAGCAATTGCCCTTTCTCCAGTCTTGATCTAACCCTTCTGCATTATCCGGGCTTCCCCTTTCGCTCCTCTGCAAATTCCAGTGTTCCCCAAAGTGATTCCCTCATTCATAATGGTTAGGAAAAGGGAAGAGAGACAGATCTTCAGCCCTTTGCAGTCCACATCCGCCTTCGCAAAGGCACCAAAATGGGTGATTTATTGCACAAAGATAGACAACTTATTGTTTGGTTAAGTGAAAAATGCACTTGGGACTGGCATTTATAGGGTCTCTGGTGGTGCAGACCTGGCAGCTGCCGCAAGCCCCAAAGTCTGAGCTTTGCCTTCGCGCTCCAGCCCCTCATCCAGGGCACTGACCTAGCGGGAAAGAAAAAAGCCTTTACGTTTTTCCTAGCAGTCCCTAACAGACCGACTTGGGAAAGCGTTATTGAAAACTGCTCCTAAATCAGATTCAAGGTATTATAGGAGCACCTACTAGAGTCTGTCAGGATTTCCATTATAAGCCCATATTTTTCAGGTTTATAACTCGACCATAAAATTCTGCTCTGGACTGTGACTTGGCATAAAATGTCTCGGCCCAAAGCATATTTTTTATTACTATTCAAGAAATATATATATTTGGCTATTTTTAAGTTGCTGGAGTTCATAAACAAAAGTTGGATGCCCTTCTATATTCCCATAAATTAAAATGATTTTTCTTCTAGTATAATAAAACATTGAAAGAAAAGAATTTATAATGCAAATTATCCTGTGCGGATAGCTACAAAAAATGGATGACTGAGGTATGGATGTTTAAAGCTGGGAGCTCCCACATTTTTGCAAAGTAGCACAGCATGTTGTCCCCAAAAAGCAGTAACTTGCTCCAGAATCTGTTTTAAGATTCTTCAGAAAACTGCGAGACCGTTTGTAAACATGTGGGGCCCTAAAGCATGTGCCCATGTTTACATAAAGATTACTTTTCCCCATAGATAGATTTCCAAGTTCTCCTGTGCAATCTAGTTCTTGGGCAAAAACTTGTCAGACTTTTATAGAGGGGAAAAAAACCCTGCCCTGTTGAAAGGGGAGTGACATGTGCTGCAGAAGCCATCGCAGATGAAGGCAGTGGTCCATAAACGTGAGATTGAACCTAGCAGATGTCTGTTATCAGCAGAGCTACTGACCGTGTCACAAATTCAGATGTATTTTAGCAAACAAAACTGTGTGCTCTCCAGGTACAGCAGCCCCTTGCTCCAAGCAGGAGCTAGAAGTAGCAGTGTAGCAAAGCCTGGTGCCTCCTGTCCTGTTGTGCCTCACTGTATAAGAGGCCCTTGAAGGAAGCGCGGATCAGCAGTCACTTCATCCGTCTTGGGGAAGCCTTGCTGAGCTACATCTCCATCCAAGAGCTGGCCCTGAGGTCAGAAACTTGCGCCTTGGCCNCTTGCTGAGCTACATCTCCATCCAAGAGTTGGCCCTGACGCAAGTCAGAAACTTGCGCCTTGGCGCTTGGCTAGTATGGTCCTTCCAACCCCAATGGACGTTTTAGAGGCAGGTTGGAGCAGGATGTGTCACGCGGGAGGTCTGCTGAAAGCAGGGGACCCTGAGGCGCCGGGGACTGCGACACCGTCCCTTGAGCAGTGCCTCAGCGGGCCGGGATGGAAGGCAGTGTGGTGGGAAGGATGTCCTTTCCGGAGCTGCCGCGTGGGCTCCGCGGGAGAGCGAGGTTAGTGTCTTCAGTGGAACGGGAGGGGAAGAGGGCAGCTGCACGCGGCTGCCGGTACCACTGGAGGTGCCAGGCCAGCCCGGGGCCCGCAGGGTCATCTGGCAGTCGGGTGTCATTAGTCACCGCTCTCCCTTTCTCCCTCTTCCCATCTGTTCCTGTCTAGGCTGCTTGTGCAAATTAGCTCTCCGTACGCAGCAGTTCCCCCTGCGGTTCGGTCCGCTTTCTCCATCCTCTGACCTTCTTGCTTCCTCAGAATTTACTCTCGTCTACGTGCTAGGGTAGCTGGTTGCTGCTCCCATTTTTATTTACTCGCTGTTCGTGTTAGCAGGCAGATAAACAGAGGGGACCCTATTCCACACGGTGCGTCCTTTACACCTGGAGTCCTGAAAGGCAGTAACGAGAGGTGATACAAAATCAGGTTATCTGTCCCATGAAAAATATTAGGCATGACTATAAAGAGATACTGCCCTGACCTGCAGCAGTACAGGCAGTGTTTTGAGCAGTTCCAGGTAAAACCATTTTTTCCCAAGACCTTTGGATTTAGTTCATGCAGCATTTCTCTTTTTCTGTTTTAAAACAGAAAATTTGCTTGAACCAAGAATTCCAGCTGACTCTTTCCTCGACGTTTCACTCTGTTGTTCTCAAAATGATCTCTGTCAGAATGATATGTCACACATATAAGGGAAGTAATTTTGAGCAAGCAACTTTTTTTCCCTAAAAATTGTTTTGACCAGCATTTCCTAGGAGCCCGTGTTTGTAACAAAATGCTATGCTGTAATAGGATTTGGTTTTGTATTTAAGCCCAAGTTGCATTACTTGCATTGTGAATTTCTTTATTTAGAGACTTCTTCCTCTGCAGCCATGTCTCCCCAGTCAGCACTCAATAAGCAAATCCAAGTTGCCTGGTAGCATGATATATAGAAGCTTCGAATGTTGTTCTAGTACATGAGGAACTGCAGAGTCAAAGGGTCAGGTGATGTGTCAGGACTGAGCTTGGGGCAGATAACTTTATTTTACTGAATTTAGGGTTCATTTCCTACCCTTGGATTTTTTTTTTTCCATAAGGCGTAGATGTGACTTATATAACGCATGAGGAATGAGGATTCAGTGCTTCTGAACTGAAAGGAATGTAGGCGATGTTTTCTGCAGCCGTGTATTAAATTATTTTTGCACATTTTCTGCTTGGAAGAATTGCAGTGTATCAGACTTCATAATTAAATAAGAACTGGAGTGATAATTTGTGCATTCAAAAGCTCATTAAGAAGTAGACCACCTCACAGGCTTGAATGTGGCCTGTGTGTTAACAGAGCTGCATCACAGCCAAGAATCCTGTTCCCTAAGTGCAAGTGCACACAAAATGGAGAGGCAAATGTATCCTTGACTTTTTAAAAATACATATTTTTAAAGATTGACCCAAATCTGTGAGCTGGGAAGAAATTTGTCTCTAGATTTAGCTATGAACTTTGCAGCCCTACATGAAGCTAAGAGTAAGTCCAAAATACACCAGCTGGGTTGCTCCCACTATAAGGCAGATTGTCGATACGACTCAGCTGAAATCTGGATTTACCACCTCTGGGTCACAGCATAGTGTCCACTTCTTCCAAAAGGCTAAAATCAAACTGGAGTGGGTGTAGTGGCCAGGATTTGTGTGGGGTTCATCATACAGGAAAAGATTAAACATGCCTGGTGTATTTAGTTTAGTTAAATGAAGCTTTGTGTGTGAGTGTTATCTATGAATGTAGCAGGGTTAAATACCCAAGAGGCAAAAAAGCTGTGTAGGGCGAAGGACCGCACTGGCATGAGAATGAATGAGTCTTGACTGGCCATGAATAAATTTATAGTGGAGATTGGAAGACTGGTATTAACCGCTGTAGTGACCAGGGTCTCAAACCTTATGCAAGAAACCGGAGGGGCAAAATAATGAATGACCTTTGAGATGGAGCTGGACAAGTTTATGAAGTAGATTGGGATTGAATGGTAGAGTTGCCTTTAGGAGGCTTCATTTGATGACAGACATACTTCCTTTCAGTTCCTTATTTTGAGCCTGAGTAACAAGGCAAGAATAAATAAGGAATGGAAGTATTAATGTGCTTTGTAGGGAGACGGCCCAGATCTGAAACATGTAACTCCCAGCCTGGCTTGAGGTAAAGAACATGAGGTGTTGATTTGTGCTTTGGATTGTTTCTTGTTTTTCTGTTTTGTATTGACTCACCTTTATTCCTTCTTAATTCAAATTAAATCAGATTCTCATTCCATTAACTGAACTGAATAATGCATTACTCCGTGAGTCTGTGTTGAAATCATCAAGCCTATTCATGAAATGATGCTGCTCTTCTCGTGAGTAAATGTTTCAGAATCAGTCGCGTGTGTTCAGCCCGCTTCACCCTAAGGAAAGAAAAATGAAGTTTAGACTTTTCTCTGTTTTTTGTTCCTTGCTATTGCCTTGGGCTTTCTCTCAGTAGTTCATGGTATGTATACAGTAGGTGGAAAACACACATAATGGAGTTCTTTAATGAAGACCTTATTGCTTTTAAACACAAGTGTTCGAGTTTGTGTTAGAAATTAATGACCCAAGACATTTATTTTGGAAAACAGGTATTTCAGGAAAATGATTGAAATACCAATGACTTTGATTTTGGCTATATTTGGAAATACTTCATTATCGATAGAAAACTTGTGCTGCTTCAGAGTTCAACCTCCTGGGCCACATTTTGTTGAAGAGGGAGTTTATTCCCCATTCTCACAGTCTTTCCCCTTCCATCTTGCTTTGCGGCTCTCTCGTTTCTCACAAGATGTTCACTCCTACTCTTCTTTTTGCATTTCCAGTACTCACAGAATTAATCTCATGTTTTGTCTGACAAAGTTTTTTGCCACCCTCCCATTAGTTATAAATTCTTTTCTACTCTGCTTCTTACAAGTACAGTGTGTTACCTCCTCCTCTGTAATTTTTCAATTTTGCTCTTACTTGACTTTCCTATGTACTGTTCTGTCTTTCTGAGACTAAAATCGTAATAATGATGTTATACTCGGCACTGTGCTGTATATCTTGAATTGTAAGACTAATAATAATTCTTTTTACATCTCATTTTAAAATCATAAATGTCAGAAGGAAAAGCAATTTAATCATGGAGGCTTGGAGAAACTTGCTTTTGACTGCTCTGTGTTGGTACTGAGTCGTGATTGGTTTTGCTTTATCTCCCAAGCTGAGGTAAGCACGGATTTAATTTGTGTGATTTTCTTCATAGAAAATAGCAAACACGTTTGTAGTCTTCACTGCAATAGCTAAAGCAAAACAACCTACTTTTTTGGAGCGAGTCCCCTGCTTTCGAAGCAACTCTCGCACCGCTCTTTGCTGCCTTCCACGGTGGTCACTGGAGCGGCTCCCCAGCCGTCTCCGGGTTTGGCCTTGATGTAGTCACACGTAGTCCCAGCCTTTCCAACGTGTTCTCCTCCTCAGCATGAGGGTTTAAACTGCTGCTCTGCGATGGAGAAGTCTGCCTTTACTGCAGCACTGTTCTTCCTCCGGGATCGTGGCAGAGCTAAGGGATACTCAGCCAGTAGTTTCGTGAAACCCATTTATTTTCGGATGAAACCATGGAAAATTGTAATCAATAAGCAATCCGGAAGGCAGCCTTTGGACCCTTTGTCTAAGGCAGTTTTGCACGGGGCCTGTTTTCTGTGATTGCTCTGTCTTCCACAAGAGATTATAAAGGCTCCTTGTATGCAATAAAATCATGCCTGAGATTTGGGGTTTTAAGTAGCTTGTAATTTTATCCAGTTCCCCTGATCTGTGTATTTGTAATAATCTCAGAAGTGGTTAGCATGGCTCTTTGACCTTCTCAGGAACTGGTTTTGCTTTGACTTCCAGCCTTTTTGTTTAGCTGCTGAATTGACTGGGTCTAAAAACTGATGAAAAATGGATGAGGAAGCTCCTTTTGTGCGATAGAGCTGGCCATTTATCAGAATTTCAATATTTTACTAGAAAACACAATTATACTTTCAAAAAAGAGCGCCAAAAAGGTAGTTAGCATGTTTAATCTTGAATAAATTCAAGAAAATTCAATTTAAATACAGACACGCATCTCCGATTTTTACTTTATGTCCTGGCAGATATAACATGATATGTCAAGTGTATCATACAGGGACACATCTGAATCTGGCATCATGTAATACTTGAAAACTTTTGAAGATTTTTTTGCAGCACACACACAAAAAGGAGGTACTTTGATCAAGGAAATAAGCTGTTGCAATTTGCACTGAATAGCAGCTGCCTTTAATACTTGCTAATATTGTAAAATCTGTTTTTAAGAGTTAATACCTCTTAATTAAATTTTATCATTACTTGGTACAATGCAATGTCACGTTATGATTACTGGAGTAGATGTGTCATAACAGTGTAAAATAGTATCCAATTATTTGATGAATGGGAGACAATTAAAATAATAAATATTAAAAATGCTTAAGCACTCGTGAAAGGCTAATACCAGGACTTCCCCAGTGATGTAATATGTGCCAGAATATTGTAATAATTATACTCAAGGCTGTTGGGAGAAACTGGGAGAAACAGAGCAACCTGCATTTGTATTTTTGGGAGGAGGCTGAAACTCTCCGATGTTGTACAGACAGAGTGCCCTGTCTGGAGCCCAGAGATGCCGTCCTGCTGCGTGCTTGCAGACTCTTTAGGCAGCGTGCAAAAACCTGCAGCACATCCAGGACGTGTTGAACCAACTGTATTTATGTTGCACTGATGAGCTGAGGGTGCGCAGTAAATGCAACACACCTGGGACGCACTCATTTGCCATGAGTATGTCCTCCAGAGCACACATGCCCCTGTTTCTGTCCTGAAAACCTTAACAGACTCCAAGTTCATTAGAAGATTTACGAGAGCTTCCAGACGGTGCTTTGATGTAGCTTATTTTGACTCTTAGGACTTTCTGCTTAGCTGTACACATCAAGCTGTGGCTTTCTGGTGTGCTCATCCACCCTTCTCCGTTTCCATTGAAGTGCATGTACGTGCCCGTTTCTGCATTAGCAGCACAATGTTTGATTTCTTAGTGTTTTTCCAGCAAATGAAGAAAGAAATTGTACATGGCACTCGTAAATTCATCTCCTTGATAAGGCTGCGGCCAGTTGGGCGTGCTTGAAAGTGGCCAAGAGGTCTAGGCTGGAAATCAGCCAAAGGAGAAGCCCCAAAGCAGGTACCTTGGGGCAAGCTGGACATGTGTGCGGGGGACGTGCCTGCTGCTCGTGCAGAGCAGGAGCTGAGCAGGAGAAACGCAGGGAAGCAGCCGGCTGAAAAGCCATCTGGCACTGGGAGCCCCTTGCACCTCCGGCTGAGGCCGCCTCCAATTTCCCAGCCGCTTTGTGCAGAGCCCGTCAGGAGGTGCTTTCTGGTTGCTCTTCGTTTTCACGAGTGGAAAATAATTCAATCCGTCCAGGCTGCATGCAGTGAGAAAAAAAAGATACACTTCAATCCTACATGTGAACACGTTGGCCCCTGGATGAATTAAGGTGAAGAAAAGATCACTTAAATTTACAGCAGAGGCAAATTGCTTGCGGTTCGGTGAAGTGCCATTGATTTTTAAGCAGAAACCCACTTCAGGCAGTTGTTACCATTCTTTCTTTAGTGGCACTTGCTCTCGGTGTTAATTCAGAGGGCAGGGTTGTTCAAACAGCAGTCAATGTGTTTCGTGGTGAAAGGCAAGACAGGGGTTAGGAAGGACTGGATTGTGCTCCTGGCTTTTCCATAGCTGTTTTGAACCAGGCTTGACATGTCAATTGAACCCTTTAGCAAATGGGTTTCCAGCCCTTACTGAAAGCATTTGGAGATCCTCCAGTGAAAGACACTGCACAAGTGCCAAGTGTTACAGCTTGACTGCTTCAGACTGAGATAATTTCATAATTTTGTCAGACTCATCCTGGCTTGGATTTTTGTATTTTATTTCAGTTAAGCTGAAGGTAGGTGCTACAATTAGTTTCTGTTTCTCAGACAAATCATTCATCGTTGTGGTTACCTTAAAGTCTTTAAATTGGCTTATCTTTAGAATTCCACTTGTCAGCTGCCACACAGTCACTGCCTGGGGCTTGTTCTAGCTCTGTTTCCTTGCGCATCATAGTTAGTGATCGTGCTAGGTCTCCTTTAGACAAACCCCGAGATGCTTTGTGCTGACCAGTTTTCCTTCACATTCTTAGTGGGTTCTGGCACATACACAGTACTTCACCGAATCTGAGAGGACAGGTGGCAAGTCTGAGCTATTTATCTGAGTAAATGTGGAATATGTGTAAAATCTATTTGTGTTGCATATGTTACATAGCCAGTTTCCTCAGGTATATGCAGACACACTTTCATTTCCATCTCTGTCATCATTTTAAATCTCATTCTCCCACTAGGAAGTTCAAAGTGTTTGAGCAGGTTTTGACACTCCTGAGTATTATAGGTGGTCAGAGTGATTAGGAACATGGATACCTATCTGTGCTGTTGCGCTGTTTAATTTATATCCCTGGCTCTCCAGCCGCAGATTTTCTTGTTGACATAGACTTATATAATATAGGTTATAAATAAATTATTCATAACTTGTATTGGTTTATAAATCAAAAGAAACAAATACTTTTCAGAAATAGATATCAGAGAGTGAAAAGCAATCTGCTTCATAATTGATAGTCCAAACTTGGGCTGCCCTGAGGACAGGGACAGCCGATGGGTGCCTGAGCCCCACAGGTGCAGGTAGCTGGGAACAGCAGGTAGTTCAGCTTGAGCAAATCTGTAACATGTTTTTTTATTTTTTTTTTTGTAATAATAGTGCAGATTCATAATGAAAAACAGGCACACCTCTGTAGCTATCTTCTTTGCAGTTTCTGAAGCAGAATTCCTATCTTAACGCAAACGACTTTTGCTGGTCCTTTAGGAAAAAAGGGAAAGAAAACAAAAAGGAAGGTGGTCCTTCATGTGAAACATGAGCAATCTGCAGAAGAGCCAGACCTTGCTCTGTGTGAGATAACGAGGGCAGTAATTCTGCTTCGAGGCTGGGGACGTACCTGGGTACCACACAGGGCTGGGTGACACTTCTGTTCATCGTAGTTAGACAAAAACCTAATCTGAATGTTAACGCATCCAGGGCTTTTCCGTTCCATAGAGCAGATTTCCCTGGCCTGCTTCAGTCTTTTGATAGTACCTTAGGTATAGTGATCTAATAGAAGGACTGGAACAAAAGAGCCCAAGTAAACGTTATTTAATTGAATCTGTATCTCTACACTGACATCTATCTGCAGAGCAAATTCCATTTTTCATCCGTCACGTTGCTGATACTCATTCACCTTGGCATTTGGTCTTCGCAGATAACATCACAATTAAAGAATGAGTTCTGAAACAGAACTGGCCTTATTGGAAACAGGTAAAAGGGATGTAAAACCATTTCATTTATCAGAAGAGCGTGCGGTTTAAAAGGAACACTATAGGTGGCTTTCCAAAGCTTGCCATTTCTAATTAGATTCAGACTTTGGCTTCTTGGATTGTATTGTGATAGAAGTTTGAACTGAAATTACAGCCCTGTAGTGCCAGCACCAGGACTAATTAATCTTTTCTATACCATCTGACTGTATTAATGTTGTCTAAGTATCATTATTGGCCATTGGCAAGTGTGGGTGAGCTAGAGACACTTCTCCAACGTAGTAGTTGGAATTGCAGCAAAACTGGAGCTTAGACTTCTGTAAAATCCTTACCCTAAGGTAAGCGTGAGCTGGGACTTGCTTCTCCCTAGTGTTTTGGTCCTAGATGTTGCTCTGTTGCTTTGGTGTAGCATTTCAGTTCTGTAGTTTATTTAGAGCTGCCTTTGTTAGAAATGATGTGAATGAAAGTGGTAATCATGTTTTTTTAATAGAAACCATTCTTAAGCTCACTGAAATAAAACAGCCCACTGTTTATTAAACCACCAGGTAGAATCATAGAATAGAATCATAGAACCATTGTGATTGGAAAAGACCTCCAAGACCATTGAGTCCAACCACAAGCCTTTCAACACCATCCCTGTTAAACCATGTCCCTAAGCGCCTCCAAGGTATTTGGAGGGCTGCTCAGGGACTGTTCAGTAGTGGGTGACCAGAATAAACGATGAAATGACATGCCAGGGATGTGGCCTTTGCTCGGTGGAAGACTCCAAGGCTGTCTTCATATTTCAGTGCATATTTCAGAGTAAAATATTTCTAAAAGGCAATTTTATTATTTATTTATTTTACTTTAAGATATTGCTTATTCCTCCTGAAACCTAAACACTGGACATTTGGATCTCTGAACCTCTCCAGTGCTGAAGGCTGTTACGGTGCTAGAGATGGCTCCTAGGGTGCGGAATGAGGCGCTGTTCCCAGGAGCTCCGGTGTGTTTGTGGGCAGGTGCCTGCAGGGTGAGGGTAGAAACACGGTGCTGTTTGGGAGAAGGCAGTGGTAAGCTGAGTTCAGGAAACCTGGGCATTTTCTGAAATCTTTGACCCCTAGCAGGCAGTCACATGCTGGTGTAATGGTAACGCGGGGCTGTTCGCTGTGCTGGAGAGTGATCTTTTTCAAGAAGGGTTTTTTTTGTACATTTTTTACTCACACTCACTCTTACCCTCCTACAGCTTTCCTTACAGCGGGCTCTGCTTCACTCTTCCTGCTCTTCTCATACACTGGGGAAACAAAATTTGGTTGAGATACTGATGGGTCACAGCTCCTTGAAGATGTCCTGTAAAGCCTGAATGTCTGTCTTGACTTACTTTGAAATAAAGGCCTGAGACAAAAAATAGCCTAAGTTCAACCCCAGTAAGAGAGCTTATGAGCAGAGAGTCTTTCCATTGCTAGTCCAGAGGCTCCCATTGCTAGTCCAGAGGCTCCTCCTAACCACCGTTTCCATGGTCCGTTAGCCACCTCTCAGCCTTGAGGAAAGGCCGTGTGGTCCCATATCAGCTGCTCAGAGGTGCAGCTGGTGCTGCTGGTGCCCGAGGAGGAGGATGCACCCGGAGTGCCTGCCGGCCGCTCAGCCGTGCAGCAGCCGTGTCCTGCCTTTTGTGGGAATTTGTCTGGTACTAGACTGGGCAGAAATACCAGTTAGTAGATGAGTTACATCCAATAGGCTCATACTCTACTAATGGGTCAGAAGTGGCTATTGATTTTGTTTTTCCTATATCCTTTCAGCAGCTCAGGCACTAAAGGAAGGTGATGTGCATTAGATCATCCTCTTCGATGTGCACCCTGCTTTGTCATGCAGTTCAACTATATCTGGCGCAGGCATGTCCACAAAATAACCTTCCCCGGTTCATCTCATCCACCCTGTTCTCATAAACATATCTTAGCAGAGGGAAGATTATGTCCCGCAATTTGCATTTATTGTGTGAGTTTTAATTTACTTTCTTCTGGTATTCAGGTCACCAAAATACCCCGTTATGTTTCTTGTTCTGTTTTCTTCTGTATAAAAATAAATGTCAGGATGATCATTTGAATAATCCTTTTTTTCCTAAAAGGGTAGGTACTTTCCTTTCTGTAGTCTCCTGTGTGCCTTCTTTCTGTTTAATGTAACCTTTCATAGATTAAAAAGGCAATGATGTTAATAGAATTGCATAATTGTCAACAGATAATGTTCTCCCTGTGAAATATAGCTACTGAGGCTTAGCTAAAGCATTTATAGAATAGAAGCATGCAGAAACAAAACAAAGATGTTCATTTTCAGGGTGACACATCTTTGCCATCGTTGGCATCCCAGTCCTGCGGATCCTCTGGCGAGTCTTCTGGCACCTGCGGGACCAGGGGAGGCTGAACAGCCTGGGGATACTGCACCCTTGGCTGCTCAGTTTGCTGTTGGTCTTCAATTACTGTGGCCAGGACCATCAAAAATCAGTGTCTGGTGACAGACTTCTGTACATTTTTAAGTACTGAAATGGCCAGATCTTTAATGCTCGTGAGCTCCTTGGCTTGCTGGTGGTTTGAGTTTTCGTACCTATCCCAAGGGACTCTAGGCCTGTTTTGCCAAAGGTGTTTGAGCATCTAAAGACATAGGTAGACATCTGTTGGGATTTGCTTTTTAAAAATCCCACTCTCTCTCTCTCTCTGCATCCCTAGGAAGGTATATATCTTTTAAAATTCAGCACTTAACTCTTAATGAAAGATGTGTGACCGAAATCCCTGTTTGAAAATCTTCAAGAAACACTCAGGTCTTCTTTCAAGAGATGTCCAGAGCTTACTAGAATCAATTGATTGCGTTTTTAGATATAATTACAATGTTTCTTCAAGATATCTACAGATACATGTTCAGCGAGCAGTGGCAATCAAAATTCTGGTGGGAAATACTGAGATGGATGAGCTGTTAATGTTGTCCAACAGACCACAAGTCCGTGTTGCAGCGCTGACCAGCACCAGTGCTTTCAGAGGGCAGTGTGAGCTGTGAGGAAAATCAGAGCAAGAAGGTAAAAGTGATGTTTCTGGAGGGTTAGGGAGGGAGCGTGTCCTCCTCACAAACAGTAAGTAGATAATTTGTCAGCAAAGTGCTACCTTACTGAATGCTTTTAGTTGGGAGCCGAGGTGAATCTCTTTCTAGGTCAAAGATTATACCATATAGCTGGATATCTAAATGGCAGTGAGTGTGAGTTAATTGCCACTGGGAAAGCAGCAATTTAATGTATAAAATACATATTTTAGATAAAGATACTTTTAGTACTGAAGAAGCACAAATCTCTGAAAAACTGAGTTCTTTAGATTCTTGTTGACAGTCTGAGGAGGGAGGTGAGGTGGTTAATGCACTTTTCTTGTCTTCTGAGGCCGTGAACCTGTCCAAAGCATCCTGAGGAATTTGAGTTGGAAATACGAGGGTAAATAGCAGATCCCAGGAGGCAGGGCTGTCACTGCACAAGTGCTCGCAAGGGTGGGCTTTGGAGCCCATGGGCTCACCATAGGTCAGTGAAATCCGTGCTCCTGTCTCGGGTGCTTCCAAAGCAGGTGGATGAAGGATGAGGTTTGACCGGGAGCGTGTTTGTGGGCAGGGGCGCCTCAAGCAGACAGGGAGGCCCCTAGGACCACGTTGGTGTCTGCAGAGAGCCTAGCCCACTGCTGTAAATAAAAGCAATCTCCAATGCAAATTTCCAGCTGTACGACAGAAGGACGGGTTTATGTCTAATGGAAGGGGTGATGTTTCGCGTAAGGGAAGGGTTGTCCCCCCAGCTTGTATTAGCAGGGTTTGGAATTTCAGACAAATCCCAACAATAATAATAGGAGGTTGCGTGAAGGTTAATGTTGTTTAGGCAGATGGTGAATTGCAGATTCAACCTGTTGTCACAATAATGAATGTGTTTGAAAAGACATTCATATGGCAAATGGGAGAAAAATGAAATGAAAGGCACACATGCATGCACACAAATTTAGCATTGCTGGCTACAGTGTGTGTGTGTGTATGTATTCATGTACTTTTTTAGGGCTTCAATATCGACCCGTTTACACAAATCAATACGAGAAGCAGGATTATGGATTTAAAATAATGCACTTTTAATATTGGATTGTCATACTGAATTGACAGCAATGACGGAAGCATTTGATTTGAGTAGGGGCAGAATTTTATAGCTCTATTAATACAATTCTCCTCCTCCCGTAGACCAGGTACATGTTTTTTACCCATCTGTTGCTGTCCGTTTTATGGCATCATAGCAAAAGTACCCTGTGAAATAGATCTGTTTCACTGGGGACCCGGGTCTTCAGGAAGAATCATTTTCCGTTGGTCTGGAGCAGTGTCCTGGTGGTTGGTCTTTGAGAGCTGTTAGAGAAACTGATTGGCTTTAGCGATAAATGAGGGGGGAAAGTTGTTTCTTCCCATTCAGGTATGTATTTATTGAAAGCAATGCAGATTCAGGGCCTCAAGTTTTGGTGTAGATTTCTCTGCAGGTTTGCCAAGGGGTTCCCTCTGGTTGCAAAGACACCGGAGTCAAAGCAGCTTAGTAGGATTTGGACCAGCTAGCAAAATAACGCCAGAAGTTAACAGTGCTGATGGAGTTAAAGCACATTCTGCTTGTTACAAAGGCCACTCTTTTTGAGGAGCGGAGGGTAAGGATCCTTGCAGCTTTTTCTGTCCTTACCAGTTGAACGGGTCGCTGCCATATCGATGTTTTTCTGCATCTTTCATGTGAAGGAAGTATTTCAGGGACATAATCATTTAATTTACGAGAATCACTTGTGTGGAAAATATTCTCTGTATCTGTACAAACCCACTGATCACTAGCAGGAGAAAAATATTATTTGCTATGAACAGAGGAAAGGGAGAAACATAAAGGAAGCTCAAATACTCCAAAACAGCCTTTGCAAAAATTTTGACTTTATTGGACGTGCTTGTGTGTCTGCTGTAGTGGCAGTTCTCCTTCTGGAAGAATTTTAACAATTTTTAGTGTCTTATTACTATCCATGCAGTAATTCAATGTCAAAATTAAAAAAAATACTCGGCCCTTCCTCCAATCATCATTAGAAAAGCCTGCCTTCCCCCCTTCCTTCTGAATTTGCTGGTATGGGGTGTCATTTTCCATCACTCTCCAAACTGTATATTCAGCTCTTTTTAAATATTCATTTCTCTATTATATTTTTAACCTCCCTGTGATTATCCATTGCCTAGTTCCCTACCTGATTGGTTGCAGATGTATCCTGAGGGAAAATGCTGGACAAAACCAGCAGTGTCACTAGATAATGTCTTGAAAATGGGAAGTTGGAGGTAGCTAAGAGGGCCCCATCAGGCTCCTTTGGAGAATGACAGTTGCCATAATCAGCTGAGGCTGAAAAAGAAAAAAAAAAAAAAAACTATTACATTTTTCCCCTCATTTGCTCCTTCAGCGTGGTGCTGGCGTTCTGTACACAGTCCTGCTTGCAGAAAAAATGGCACAGAGTCTCAGAACACACTAATAAACCCTTCACTTAGGTTTCTAAGAGTTAGGTTTCTTTTGTCTAAATGTTTCTAGAATAAAATCTGTGAATTGTAGCACTGCCTATTAGGTGTGTTAGTGTCTGAGAGCCCCAAGGCAGGAGCTGGGACCTTTGGTGCAGGATCCTCCCTGTACAAACCCTTGAGACACCCTTAGACCAAAGGGTTTCTAACCTTGTGCTTTCCAGTTTGTTGCAGAACCAGGCAGGAATGAAGAGAAATGGCATTTGTTGCATTGCAGCTTCAACTGTCTAGTGTCCAGCTACAAATGTTTGGCTCCAGCGCAATCCAAGCGAGCAGGGGGCTGCGGAGTCAGAGGTCTTGGTTTCAGAGCACAGCGTAGGTGACCTGGAGTGGAGTGGAATTTGGGTGCAGAAAAGGGGATTTGACGTGCTCAGCCTCGCTGGGCTGCTGCACTACCCCTTTTCCTCTGAATTGCTGGCGTGCTCGTGTGCTGAACGCGTGTATGCAACGGGGCTGCTCTCGGGCAGCACGGCCTCCTGCTTTGCCCCGGCGCCCAGGGAGTTCTCCAAGCTCGTTAGAGAGCTGCAGGTGGGTGGTAACCTCGGAGATCAGTTCTCTCTATACATTTTCAGGCACTGTGTCAGTTAGCAGAGCTGGTCTTTTCTGATTGACAAAGAGCGAGTATGAGCCAAAGGTCACTGGAGAGCGAAGGGGACGTTTTGCTGGGCCAGCCCCGGCCGAACAGCTGTGGGGTGACTGGGGCTGGATCTTTTTCTTAGGCACCCTGGTGCAAGATGGAGGAACTGTGTAAATCCTTGTCTCGGTTGGGATGCCTGGCTTGGCTGGGGCTGGCCGTGCAGACTTGGAGAGCTGGGCGCTCTCTTTACACCCAGCTCTGCTTTGGCTCCCTAGTGGGCAGCAGGCTGGGGAAGAGCGTGCTTAGCTCCCAGCTTTGCAGCCCGCCAAAAGCATAGGGAAGAGCCAGCCTCATACAGAGCTTCCCGGCCTCGTTTTTAGGTGGGCGGGGAGGGGTATTTTCCCAAGGGAGCAATGACATTCCTTAATTGCCCTCCTCACGGGCAGCCACACATGGAGATTGCACGGGTGTGTGGCTCCACCGCACTGCCCTTCTCGCGCTTGGTGACACCAGCTGATGGCTCATGCTGCGCAGGGTGGTTCTCAGTTCTCAGGAGCATCTCGTGGCTCCAGTTGGGTCCCCGAGGGGTTAAGAAGCACCTTGCTCTGCTAGGGATGGGCGAAAATGCACGGGAAGGCATCACTTGGTACCCACAAGGCCTTGGCCTTGCTGTGCAGCGAGAAGAGAGCTCCAAGTACTTCTGTTTCTTTCTCCATCTTAAAGGGGAAAAAAAAAAAAAAAGATACAGCAAAAACTCATGAGTGGTCCATGCCTGCTCTCAGCCGTTCTTCTACATGCCAGGGATGGCCCAGGAATAGGCATTTTCTCTTCCCCTCCTTCCATGCCCCGTAGATATATACATATGTGTGTGTGTATATATATATTTATTTATATATGTGCACCTGTGCATGTTGAGAGAGGCCAAATACAAATCCTTCTGCTCTCCAGCAGTGTATTCATATTTTTACTCCATTGACAGTACACAGTGATGCTATGGCACGATGTTAAGCTTTCACCTGATAAGGAGTCTGAATGCTGGTATCAACACTGTGAGATATGATTGATTTCAGGTTTATAACAGAAAAACTGCAAATGGACTTACAAAGAGCTGTGCTTGTAAACGCTTGGTAGTTTTTCTAACAAATTTAATATATAAACAAAATATAAATATATATTTATATATAAAAGACAGGAGTGGCGCTGCTCCTGCAAGCTCTGGCTCAGAGTGGCTCCCGACAGAGCTCCCCGTGCCGCCCAGTTCCCGCAGGATACGAGGGGAGATCCCGGCCCTACGGCAGCTCGGAGGCCGTGTCGTGTTGGAGCTTCTGAATTACAGCCCCGCTCGCCTTCTTTTCCATTACCCAAGCACATCTCTGCCGCTTCCTTTAGCCGGGAGGAAGGTTTATTGCTTTGACCTCCAAGAGGGAGCGGGCTGACCGTGATTTATAGCCGGAGGCTGCATGTGAGCAAGGAGGGGGCTCTGCTTCGTGCGCCGCCGGCGACCGGCTCCGCAAGCCGGCGGCAGCAGGAAACCAGGGAATTTGCCAGCTCCCGGTCAGGCCTCGCTGGTGTCCCAGCACTGCCAATAAGTCACTGCTGGATGGAGCGGTTGTGGTGTCAGGGAACTGCCCTCACCCTCGCCCGTGCTGCTAATAAGCAAACTGGCTAAAAAGGCTGGATTTCCCCGGGACTGTTGCTATTAATTCTAAAACATGGGGTTACACAAACAGCTCCGCACCTTGTCACCAAGTCAGAGGCATCACAGCGATTAGAGTGGACAGAGATGATTTGAGCATTTCTATTTGTTTGGGCTAAAAACGCTGGAGGAGGCGGCAGCCCTGGCCGGTAGAAGGGGATTCGAGTTCGTCAGGCTCACCTCCAGCAGTTCTTGTTTGCAAGTGTCGCTTTGGCATGCTGTTTTGTGCTCTCAGTTTTGCTTCGTTCTGCTAATCTGATGGTCTTGAGGAGAACAGCAGAGTCAGGCAGAGACTCGCCCCATTCCCCGAGGTCAGAAATCCTGGAGCGATGCATCTGTTTGAAGAGGCATTTGAATACGTTGTCACTTAGCGAAGCGCTAAAGAGGAGAAGGAAGAAACAGAGGAAGAAGTAGTTTACAGTCGAATTCATAATTGAAGTCCCCTGGAAATAGTGTAAGCCTCCTGTTAAATACTGTTGAGTTGGTGAGTGTGCTGTGAAAGCAGATAGTTATTAAAAAGGAAATTACAGTCTAAATCAAAACCAAGGAACACATTATTAATTTATTTACTTGCTGCAGAGGCAGTTTTGCAGAAGGTACAGGCAGTCCCACGGGGGTTTTCCAGCAAGCGGCTCTCTCCGTCAGCCGGAGCGCCGGGAGCAGGAGCGCTGCTGCGGGGCCGAGCCCTGGCGCCTCGCGGAACTGCGTCCGAGCAGAGGTTCCCAAGGGAGCATTCCCGAACAGGGAACTCGCACCGAGCGGCTTTTGGTGTGTGCAAGCAGAGCCAGGCTGGGGGAGAGCAGGGCAGTGTGTCACCTCCCGGCAAGGGTCTCGCGGGGCTGAGCGTGTGGGTGCCTGAGAACAGAGCCTGCTCTGGGAGCCCGGGGTCTCCTCTACATGGTGTGGTAGGAAGCGGGTGCTGGGTCACCCACGGTAGTTATGTCTTAGACCAACGTATGAAAATTCCCTCTCTCTCCTTGTCCAAATATTCCCAGAAAGCCTTGACAGGTCTCTGGTGGGAACGAAGGGGGACTCTCAGCACCTGGAAGGAGCAGCGGTGCTTCCTCGCTCTCCGGTGTTTCTCCGCACAGCAGCGGAGCCGCGGGAGGGATAAACACCCCATCTCCTGCCTGGCAACGGCCCCTGCAAGGAGGTGTGTGCAGCCGGTGGCCTCCGTGGGGCCATCGTGCGCCCACGACACTCTCGCTGCGCTCGGGTTTGCGCCGTGCTGCGTGGGGTGCGCGTGATACTGCATTTCCCCAAGACACAGCGTGACGAGTCCTATTAATTTGGGGAGAATTATTGCAATCCTTGTGCGCAGCCTACTCACCAGCGGCGTGAGGATATCAAGCCTCTCCTTTGTGTGTTGATAGTTCTCCTCTTCTGCGTTGTGGCACAGTGACTGGTTTTAATTGAAGGCCTGCGTGCCCAGAGGAATGCGGATGAGATGCTTCCCTTCAGCAATCCGTAGCCAGCAGCATCTCCATGCGATGCTGGTTGCTGAGGCTTCCCGTTGCCACAACCTGCTTCGCCAGGGAGCTTGTCATCCCGCACAGAGCCCAGCAGGCCCCACGGACACAGCGGCCGGACACGGGCTGGTGCGCGGCGCTCCCACGGGAAGCTCCATGGAGCTGGCAGCGCTTGCCCTGTCTGACAGCGCAGGCCTCTTGCTCTCCTCCACGTTTCCTTTCTTCTTGTTTTCCTCCTTTTTTTCCTACTATTTGCGTTGCTTGGGAATTTTTTCCTTTTTTTTCCTATTCTTTTCCAGAAGAAATATTTTCTCGAGGAAAAGCACCTTTTCTAGTTCACTCTCCGGTTCTAAATTACCCATGGCTTAGGAAATCAGGTTGATTTTGGTAATAAATCCCCTGGCGCATTATCTGTTATTTGCAGTAGTTCCTTGGCACGAGCTGTCCGTGTGCTGCTTCTTTGAAACCTCCTTTCTAACTGCTCAGTCAATACCATTGACCTTCCTAATCATTTGGTGGGTGACAATAGCTTCTTAGAGGAGCCTTTATTTTTTTTTTTGAGTTGGTGAATATTGGAAATCCCCTTCCTGCCCAACAAATACCCATCAATGTAGGCACCCATCTGCTCCTCTGCATCTAGGAAAATGCTGGTACTGGCCCTCAAACACCTTACGCTGTTGTTTTTATCCTCTGGCAGAAGCTTCCTGCTTTCCATATGAAACGCCTACGGGGAGAGTATTCCTTGTTGTCAGGATAACCATATTATTCAAACGTCTTCTCCCTGCTTCACGTCGTGGCAGGAGCCCCCCACGCAACAGGGCTCTCTCTGATCCCGCTGCAGTTATTTTTTCTATTCTCCACAGCAAACATTTGATCTTCACTTCTGAAGCTTCATGTTTTTTGGCAGTATTATTTTTTCGGTCATTCCCAGTTTTTTGCTTTTGCGTTGTGTCCTTTGGGAGAGCTGCGTGCGTATGTGCCCGACTATGTTGTCTGCTGCATATATTATATGTGGGGCTAAACAGAATTAATACCTTTCTTCTCTCTCTAAGAACTCTCCTCTGTTGTGCATCCCTTTAATTGCTGGTGGGCACCAGTGTAGGCAGTGCAAAGCCTGGAAGAGGCCAGTTGTTCTGCAGGATGTTTATACCTGTCACCAAAAGACAGTTGCCCCTTGGCTCCTGCTGAGCTGAGCAGCAATACTGGCTTGGAAAGATCTGCCGTGGGAAGTTTTGTAAACTCTCCCCCTGGGATGAAGTGTTTTTATTCATGGAAAGAAAGGAAGGGAAGGAGCTCTTCCTTNAGCAGCAATACTGGCTTGGAAAGATCTGTCATGGGAAGGTTTGTAAACTCTCCCCCCGGGACTGAAGTGTTTTTATTCATGGAAAGAAGGGAAGGGAAGGAGCTCTTCCTCCCCAGCACACGCTTGTACCGTGACCCATCCACTCACCCATGACTCTGCCCTCAGCTTTCAATCTTTTGCCTGTGGAAACACTTTTCCACAGTTTTGTGCTTGTGGCAGGCAGAATTCCCAAGAAATGGGAACTGGACATTGCTATCCGGAGCTAAGCAGAGAGGATTGTAATTGCAGATATTTTCGCTTGCTGATGTCTCACATCGATGGACTTTTTGCTCTTTCTCGAAACGCTCGTATTTTAAAGAAAGACCCTTCAGAGCCATACAGCAGAAACCCACTGTCATTCAACTTGCCCACAGGTTCTGTCTGCAAAAGATTTCATTAGTGTTTGCCAATTTAATGTATTGCTCATGTTCATTTTTCATAGGAGCATGCACAAGCCTACTGCATAGGTGGGGAAATTGGGTGCTTGATTGGTCACGAGAGTGATAAACTGAATTTTACGTGTTCACAAGTTGACTGTCGCTCCTTTGTGTCAGCAGCTTGTGCTTATCTGGAGTTGCTTTCCTTGCAGTGTCTCAGTATTTCTCTCTCTGTAATTCAGGAGATATTAAGCCTGGCCTCCTCCAAGCTTAAGGATAAAGTCCTGTTTTAATGGCTGCAGATGAGTAAGAGCAAACCACTGGAGCTGGCTTAAACATAAAATAGCTTGTGTGGGTCCCTGGTTCACACTGAGTGTGGGACAGATGGGGTCAGCTACTCCTCAGAATGATGGACCAGCTTTTTTCCCCACTTCGTGTTAGTCATACGTGAAGGCAAATGGAGGGCGATTCTCTACATATTTCCTTTGTTCCCTCCTTGCTTTTTGCTGGACGTTCTGTTGATGAGAAGATGGGATTAAGTGACTACATGGAACTTTTCACCCCTGCTCATCCAACCAGGAAAGCAATCTGCAAGGGAAAGGGAGCAAAAGGATATAAACAACCTGGATTTTCCTTTGTATCCAGATGAAATCTCCCTTATTGCAGCTTATACCACTTGCGTGTGGACACCTGACCTGTGGTCCTGCCCGCTTGAGGAAAATCTGTCTCCAAACCCCTTTTTGGTGTTCATCACTGTGAGGGTGTCCTGCTCACCGATGTTCAATATCCTGTCGGGATATGTGATACAGATCCCCACTCCCATTATTTCACTATTTTGGCGTTTCTTTGTGATGGGAAGTTTCCTTCAGGTAGGAACGTCCAAAAAACTGAATCCTTGTCCTGAGGCCGTACGTTTTCTGTCACCTTGCGGGGAGGAGAACTGTAATAACGTGGTGTAAATAGCATTGGGACACAGTCCTGATGGCGAAAGTGTCCTTGGAACGTGTTCCCTGTCTCTCTACCTGTCTGCAAACGCTGCTTACCAAAGAGCAGGAGAAACAGAGAAGGGAGATTAACTTGGGGTATATTCCTGCTGCAAAGTGAGTGGGAAACTGAAGGATTTGGAGGTGCTGCTGAACACCGATGCTCATCCTCTGTCTCATGGTGTGGGGGTGTCTGTGGTTGTGGCCCCAGGCTGTGTGTCTGCTCGAGTGCTTTCGCCAGCGTCTGGCTCACTGTCAGGCTGCGATTTACAGGGGTCGAGAACAAAAAGGAAACGTTAGGTAGGGTTTAACTTTATTCTTTCTGTTTTTATGGCAAGTGAAGAATCTCATAATGCAAAAATGCAACCCCCCACTCATGATTAAAAACCTATCGCAGATATGAACGTTGAATATGTGACAGGGCTGTACGTTATTTTCCTCTTAAATGCTTGCAAGATGCCTAATTCCACAAGGCTGGTTGTATCCATAGTATCACTTCCACCTCATAAACTTGGAAAATCAATGTTATTTCTTTACTTGCCTTTCCCTGGCCTTCTGGAGCGGCATCTCCAGAAGCAGTGCGGTGGGATTTACCTTTGGAACGTGTCCGCGTCGAGCAGCTGCCGTGTCGGTTGCTTTGAAGGGAGGGCTGGTTGCTGCTGAGAGCTGCCGATCCTTCAGCAGAGGGGTCTCCGGCGCTGATCGACGCTGGTAACGCGTGCCAGGACGCGATGGCAGCGCCCTGCGAGCCCGGAGTGTCTTCAGACAGGGATCGCGGCCCCACATTGGGAGCAGTGCTGCTGGTTAATCCATTCACTTTCTGTCTCACCTTTTGCAGACCTCTTAATCCCTCCTGGGTTTCAGATTCCCGTCTGTGAAATGCTAGCGACAGCCCTTATCTACTTAATGTGTAAGGATAGCAAAGGTGATTCATTAATTTTTTTTTAGTGTTCTCTGAACTGCTTTGTGGAAGACAACGTTGCATGGAGCACTATTGCCTAGTGCAGTGATCTGCAGGGGATTTTAAAACTGGGTATGTGTGGAGCCTTACCCTAAAAGACAACTCACCTCCCTGCACACAGGGAGGAAGGAAAAAAAAGTAGGAAAGAAAAAGAGAAACAGTGTTAGAGTTTGATCCCCTGTTCATTCAGGTCATTAAAAGACTGTCTTGAATGGCGTTTGGATCCGACTTACAAGACGCGTTTCCCTCTTCCCGTGTCCCTTTCTGCTAATCCACTTGGTATCACATCCCGGGGCTTTTCCCAGCGGCAGCAAACGCCCGGCTGCTGCGGCTGCTCCGGAAGAGGGCAGAGGAGGCGCCGGCCCTCGCTCCTGCGAACGGGCAGAACGGGCGGGCGCGTGGAGAGCGCCCGGGTTATCTTAGAGGTGCAGGTGGCTCGAGGATGAGAGGCTGTTAGCAGGAGGATATTTTTAAATACACATATCCCTCCTCCTCTTTTGGCTAGGGTGGGGGGAGAAAAAAACACCCTTTTTTTTTTCTTTCAAACTTAAATTTAACTTGTCAGGGGGTTGCATTGATTCAAATGTGCTCTTCCTCGGTGACCTTCATCTCTCCATGCCTGTGAGATGTGAAAGATGCTGTTGACACAAGCAGAGGCTCAAGCTCCCTCAGCTCATATCCCAGACACCACTTGAACGTGGCGTGTTTGAAGCTGCATATTTCTGTCTTGGCGATAAAGTGGCAGCAAAAGTTACTGCATCCACTCGGGGAGGGGGGGTAGAGCTGCACGAGAGCCACAGCAAACAGCAGTACTGCTCCCCAGGTCCCTCAGCACCACCCTCAAAAGCAGAGGGCAGAGCAGAGCGCCCCTGAGGCTTGGAAACGGCCCCCTGCACCAAAAGGCAAGGTCTGAGCTGGGCAGGACAAACCAAGGCAACGAGTGCTGCACTCGTGGTTTGCAAGGGCAAGAAGTGCTCCGAGCTCGTTCCTTCCTCGCACCCCGTTTCCCTGGCGCGTGGCTGGAGCTTTTCCCTCTGGGAAGGCAGAGTGCATCTCTGCGAGAAGCACCAAGCCCTGCCCTGGCCATTACGCTGCCCAGAACAGCCCATAGAGTTGATTTTCTTCTTGGGGAGAAGCCACGGCCAGCAGGGAGGACCCCGCGTGCTGCCCTGCAGACGCGGCACCGCACATCTGACCGGGCATTTTTTTTATTCCACCTAAATAACCGCTCTGCTGGGTGAAGCACAGAAATAATTTCCCAGGGCAGCTGCTAGGAAATCGCGCTCCAAGTCTATCAGGGAATTACAGTTTAATTGCAGTCTGCAGGAGAAGGACTCTGCCCCGGCTCAGTGTTTAATGGGAAAGGCAGCTATTGAGAAATTGCTGCCCCCACTCCAATAGCTTTTACCGCCGACTTCAAGCTGCTCCAGCTCGGTTTAGCTGGCAAAGTTCACTGCTGACAGATGAAGCGCTGGAATTAAAATATGTGACAGTGCATTAAGGGAGACGCTGTAAAGGGCATTTCAAAAGCGGTCAGCGAGAGGCGGCCGGGGGTGCGGAGAGGAGAGGAGCGACCGGGCGGCTGGGCGGCGCGCGGGGCCAGCGCAGGGCTGGAGGGGACATGCCTTTTACCCCCCTCTTTGGAAAGATGCTCCCTAACTAATAGCAAACATGGATGGTGCTTTTCTATTAGTTAAATAACATACAGCACGAGCTGAGAAAGGGGTCAGAGGCGGAGAAGAAAGGCCAGAATGAAGCGCATGTGAAAGGAAAGCGTGGGGACTTGCTGCGTTTGCATCCAGGGGGTGCCTGGGTCCTCGCTTGCTCGGAGCCATTTGTGGGATGTGCCCGGGCAGTGGCAGGCCCTAACCCCACGGGCACGGGTGCTGTTTGCTCCTTGGGATGGGTGTCTGCATCCAAAAGGGGCAGAGTGCCCAGTTCCGAGAGGCGGCAGCAGGCCCCATCGCAGGGCAGCTCTGCGGTAGCCGGCGGTGCTGGTGGAGGAGCGGAGCGGCTCCTGGTGCGCTCCCGTGGGCAGCAGTCAGCAGCCCTCCTGGTGCTGAGAGTAAACTGTGGGCCTGGAGATGCTNCCTCGCTTGCTCGGAGCCATTTGTGGGACGTGCCCGGGCAGCGTGAGGCCCTAACCCCATGGGCACGGGTGCTGTTTGCTCCTTGGGATGGGTGTCTGCATCCAAAAGGGGCAGAGTGCCCAGTTCCGAGAGGCGGCAGCAGGCCCCATCGCAGGGCAGCTCTGCGGTAGCCGGCGGTGCTGGTGGAGGAGCGGAGCGGCTCCTCGTGCGCTCCCGCGGGCAGCCAGCGCAGCCAGCAGCCCTCCTGGTGCTGAGAGTCAGCTGTGGGCCAGGAGATGCTAATTCAAAGCAAGCAAGAAGAGGAGGGTGAAAGAAAATCTCCGTTTTTCTTTTTTAACTGCTACACCTTAGTAAAGATTGTTATAAATCAGGCCATGGAAGACTCCCATCTGCCAAGTTGCTTGGAGGCTGAAAACCTGCGGGTGGTCTGTAACGGTGTCATGGAAGATATATTAGTCCATCAATACCTTGGTCTTCAGAAGTGGTGAGCAGCTTCAAAATGTGTCTTCTGGAGAAATTGCTTCTTGCTAAATGCAGGGGTCTCACTAATGCTGGATGCTAACTCTATCCCCGTCTACATATCTGTGAGAAGTGATGCCCAGAAGCGGGACAGGGCTGCACAATGAGGTGTCCTACCCGTTGGGCCACATTGTTGTTGCTCTGTAGTTGTGGCTACGCGTGGTAACGCGGTCAGGGAGCTCAGGTCGGTGCTGAGGGAATGGACAAGTGAGATGTCCTGGTGCATGTGGTTGGTAGCTGTAAAATGTGATGGAATCTGATGGATATTACAAGATTCTTTCAATTTATTTCAAAAAGAAGGTTAATTTTCTCCAGCGTCTTTTTCATGCTGGTTTTGCTGTAACTTATTATTAGAGTGACCCTGTAATATTCCTGCTGTCCTTGTCGCTTCTTTTGGTAATGATTTAAAATAGACATAAGTAAATAGGAAAAAAATGGCTATTAACAAGACTTTATTTCTTACTAATTTGTCTGATCATGCCTGTTTCCTGGTACTGGAGGGTGTAGGAGCAGATGGAAGCAAATGAGTTTGGGTCAGCTGTAACTCTCAGCCAGAGTTATTCTGGGCTGGATTAGGACACAGTGGACACAAAAATGTTTCAGTTTGTGTCTTTATCTTTTCAAATTGCAGGTTAATTCTCTGTTATTGTTCATGTTACCTCTTCCAGGGCTCAAACAGAAAACAGTAGTTATTGAAATCTGGACGTATCAGTGCAGTGTAGAGTTGTTTTACCTTTGTAGGTTTTTCTTCTTTTTTTTTTCTTTTCAAGTCTGCTTGTTTTAGCTAATTCTGCCTACTTGGAAATACCACATAAATGTGAAATATCACACTGTTCCTGCCGCTTTCTCTCAAATAAATAAGGATCCAGCTTTTCACATTTGGCTGTATATGTGCAGCACATTCATCCCCATCAACTGAAGCTTCCCAAATATCCCAGCTGGCAAGTACCCCTGAGGTACCATTTATCTCAGTGCTTGCTTCTAATTCTTTTTGGAAAATGCAGACCTGCAGTTTCCATGTGTGCTTCAGCTGGAGATCCAGAACCATTAGGTCAGAACGTTGCTAATTAAGTTCAAAACTTCGAAAATCTCATCAAATTTGCCCCGTTGCTTATGTGAGTTATTGAAGATACAGATTGCAAGCGGTAGGTTTATCAGTTCAGCTCCACTTGGGAAAGTATCTGAAGAAACAAACCCAAACCAAGAAAGGATCCAGATTCAGATCTTCCTCAAAACCTTCCCCACGTTGAAAAGCTGTTTAGAACTAGAATCCAACTTAATGCTCATTAGAGAAATAGATCTTTCCCACACAATGCTAAGATGACATTTCCCTGAACTTTGTCAAATGACACTATAGAGACAGAGTTTGAGCTGCTTGTTATGAAAGTTTTAAAGGCTTCGTTCTTCTGCAGGTAGATGCAATGCTTTTAGTTTCTGTGGTTTCAGAGCAGCATAAGAAAGGTTTGGTAGAATGAAAAATAAAATTCCTACCAAATGAAACGGGATCTTTACCAGAATCCACTTCAGCAACGGAGTTGTCTGGTTTGTATTTTATAGCTCTGTGTTAAGATTTGCATTTACAGTGTCATTATGTACAAAGTCTAGCATAGTGTTGGGATTTTCTTTTTCCCTTTCTTGTAATTGAAACAGTAGGAGTTTAATGATGGACTGGGGAGGCTTGCTGTTTCTGAAATAATGAATTGAACTACTTTGAATGGGTAAGAAAAATATTAATAAAGTGATTATTTCAGTCTGAACTCAGTCCTGTCATAAAAGACAAAAGTATTAAAATTGCATTAGACACATTAAAAAAAAACAGGCCTGGAATAGTAAACACATGGCAGCTGTGGAAGCAGCCCAGCCTCGATCCAACACTCAGCTGATTACAGCAACACATTTATTACCTTCAAAAGGGTTAAGTGGTGAGAATGAACCTTATTTGGGGGCCTTGAAAAGCTGTAG
>VWPW01003996.1:0-68740 GCA_013389825.1 Crypturellus undulatus | reverse complement strand
GAAAGAAAGAAAGAAAAAAAGAGAGAGGCTGTGATGGCAGCAAACCATGGGCATTCTTTCCTACATTGGAGTTACTAGCCCCATTCACTTACCTACTTCTGGTCAGTGTCTTTGTCAATGCATTGTTACCATATTTTCGGGATTTCTAGTCATTTAAGTAAACTAAGATAGCAGGTAACGTAACTAGTGGTACATATATGTGACAGGCAGGTTTGGACCTGGGGCAGCCCCTGCTCCCTCTAACACCGCAGGGGTGAGGCTGGGGCTTCCCTCTCGGCAGGAGGGTACTGGCCTCCTACACAACTGCTGCGAGCACGGCGTGTCCACGCGTGCAGCTGCTTCTGCACAGAAATGATGAGCAGCAAGGAAAGCTTACACCTAGGGACAGCACACTGAAATGAAAGTTTCTTTCGCAGAGCGGGGAGTCCCTGCGGAGCAGGATGTGCAGCCAGCAGGAAGGAGCAGAACCTCTCCGCATGTCTCTCTCCCCCTGGGCCCTTTTGGATAACTAGTATAGCCTTGGGGAAAACAGGAGGAGCATAGGCTTTACTGGCTTTATTCTCACGTGCAAAGTGAATCATCAAACAACAACAGGAATTTAGGAGTATTTCTTATCAAGGATGCTCCTTGTGAGGTCTTCTGTCTTAGACTGCTGTTCAAACTTACAGGGTAAACAGAGAGAGTCTCAAATACATCTCTTTTCTCCAACAACTCCTGCAGGGCAGAAGGAGATTCTTCTGGAATGTGCTTAAGCCTAGTTTTTAATATGGTCATTATCCTACACCGCTGCATAAAGTGCACATGGGTCAGTTTTATCAAGGAAAGCACGTTGGAGTAGCTGTGACTCCTCATCAGTACAGATCTGCTTTACCAAACAGCTCTGCACAGGCTTTACTGGATGTTCCTTTCTCTTACGGCACAGAGCTTTTCTACGGCCAAAGGACAGGTCCAAAGAAGAGCTTTCTGCAGTTTATCATGTGGTGGATGGGATAGCCCTTTTGTGTCAGGGCTCTTCCCATACTGCATTCATGGGGAGACTGCTCTCTCTGAACAGATCTCTGCATGCCAAGCTTAGCTTTTATAACAGTTGGACTCTGTATCTAAGAACTAAGTTTTGTTCTCAGTCTGAATTTCCATGCCCCACTCCCCTTTCTGCTGTCCCCTATAGCTGGTAAAATGCATAGAGTTGCTCTGTTAAACAGCCCCTGCACACAGTCTGACTCTGTATTCTGTGCATCTATAGGCACGGCCTCATGAGAGGGGGCATTGTACTGCAAAGAGCTACTGGCTGGAAAAATAGTTCTGATCATGTATAGCGCTATTGTTGTTCTATATCATCCCTTGATTGGCAAAGCTGAATTCCCAACTTCTGCTACAACGTTCAAGGAAAAAGATGTATGTCAGCAAGAGAACTCGGTAATAAACCACTGGGTATCTCAAAGTTGGTGAGCAACAGAGCCCTGTGCAGGACATGAAGCATTTCTTTTCAAGGGAAAGATGCATAGGAAGATCTAGAAAAATGCAGTGCCGATTTTATATTTTCCTCTGTGAACATAATGTTGCTGCTTAGGAGACACTTGCCTACAGTAGTTCAATATTGTTTAAGCCAATAGAAGTAAGAATTTCTGTGAAAAATGAGGAAAAGACAAACATCCAGGAAAAGGCAATGCCTTGGAAAGGCATTGATGGTTCAGAAGAGCAGCATAGTGAAAACGCAGAGTACCTGAGAAACAAGATCTGATTTTCCAATTTATCCTAGATTTAAAAGCAGAGGTGAGACATTTAGCATTACTAATTGCAGCAGACAAGAGGGAAGCTTCAGCTGTGTGGTTAGATTTAACAAGTAATGATCACATATGGAGGAATCATATTATTAAAAATAAAACTTACTTGTAGTTTCTTATCCTAAATTTAGTAGACAAAACATCTGATCTGCCAACGCTCTCCAATAGTGTTTGCTTCAATCCATATCATAGACAAAACAAGCACTATAAAGCATTTGCACAAATGTTTGAGATGACCATTAGCTGTAGCTTAGTGGAAAGGCTCTATTGCCAGAAAAGGTGCAGAAGTGGTGCTTCAGTCAGCTACTCTGATGCTGTGATGGGTCCTTTTTCTATCTTTTTACTTCTTTAAAACTAAGTAACTATTTTGATAACAAAACCTCCATATCCCTCTTCTCAGCCAAGATATTAGGGATTATACAGCCTAAGAGAAATACCATATTTAAAAAAAAAAAAGAAACAAGATCGAGGGGCATAAAGTGACAGCTCAAAAAATTACCCTTGGGTCTTTTTGTAAGCAAGAATGGTGGGAAGAATTCATGGAAAAGAAGACTGGATTGGAAAGAGAGTGCTCTGGAGAATGGTACCTCATTTTACCAGCGTGCAAGTTACCATCTGAGCACTGGCAACATTGCGCTTGCGTCCAGTGACTGCGGTACGACTAAATACAAAGCTCTAGGGAAAAATGACATCGGCCCACACTTTCAAAGCCGGCTAAGTTGGACACATAAATTAATCATCTGATTATATAAAAATATTTCATTAGATGGGTAAATACAATTTAACTTCACCCACCTACATTTGATTATGTAGGTCATAATTTCTGGACATAGTAGAACCTCTGGGTAAAAATTAAACTCAAAAACAGACAGAAAGGTCTAATTCAAATAGGAATGCAGTTCCATATTTTTCAATCTGCTATCAATGCAGAATGCTGTTTCTCTCTTTTCCTTTTCTAAACAGCAATACAAATACCTTGTTTACTCTGTGGTAGTTTATAGATGTATGACTGCTAGCTACACAGTGCAATGAAAATTAAATCTTCACCCCGTGGGTTTAGATGGAACTTGCAGGAAGCAACATAAATAAAATGTATTATTCATTTCTTCCTTGCTTATTTGTTGGTAAGGATATGAGAATTTGCTCTTGAAATGGCTTATGTTTTCAGAGTGTAATAAAAATGAAATCAATGGCCAATATGTCCAACATTTAAACACAATTCTTTATGCTATAAAACTTCATTTTCTGTGGTGCCTTTCATATGAACTTATATCCCAATAGGTTATGAATACTGAAAGACTACAATTACAAAGATAAATAATAGATAGCAAACAGAGAGAAAAAATAAAGTGGTACTGGCAAGGGAAAAAACATAAGTAATATAGTATACAGCAAATGATTCTTTCAGTTTGCTTTGTAAAAAGATATTGGTACATAATGATTAACTTGGTAGAGTCCCATTGACAGTGGTAAAAATCCTGAGTATACTCTATTTTCAAAACCCACCATCAACAGCAATTTATCAGCTGCTATGCTGGAGGGTATGGTAATTATTAAAGGGCATCAAATCAAGGCCATAAAAGTTAATGGAAATCTTTCCAGTGCTTTCAGTACCTATTGGATCAGGCTTCAGTGTACTTACTAGGCCAATAACATTCATCTTTTTTTGTTGGTTTTGTTTTGTTTTTTTGTTTAGTTCTCTACATGGAGAGAACAAAACCCCACAAAGCCTTTTTCATCAATGACAACAAATCACTAAAGGAACAGAAAAACTCTTCTACTAACACTGGAAACATGATGCCTTTCTAGCACCTTTTACTGAGGTGTCATTTCATGAGATATCTGAAAGAGAATGTGTTTTCAAAATGTAAAATAAAATTCTCAGAAAAAAAGAGAAAGGAAACAGTGATTTCAAAATGCAGTAATTGATATAATTTATTAACTGATATAGTACTTCCTTATGCATTTTTTTATTGAGAACTTCAAGTCCTCCTTATAAAATAAGAGAAGATCAAGATCTTATTGTAGAAAAAAATAAACAAAATATTGCATAGAGGCTAGACCAAAATACAGAACAAAAACAAGTAACAAAGTCACTGCCCTTAAACTGAAATATTTCCACTTCAAAATCTACCTTACAATGGCATGGAATAGATTCTGCGGTCTGCCTAACAGAACAGGTCTGTTTACAGATGTTTACAAAAAATTACAGTACTGACTCATTTCTTTTTAAATGTTTGTATGCTGGTATCACAGATAATCAAAAATGGTTTTCAAGCACTTGTGAATGTACTTGATTTAAGTGGGAATTACTTAAGGAAGTGGCATTTTTGATAAAAAAAATAAATGTCAGAATTGAAGATGAAAAGATGAAAATATAAAACAAAATTAACCATGCAACACCACAAAGATCAAGGGAATACAGCCTTATTCATAAGAACAGACTAAATATTTTAGAAAAGTGAAGGCTGAGAGAGAATATGTTTGCTGCCTATGAGATATATTAGCATGGTAAACACTAGGGAGAGACAAAAATTATTTAAACTAAAGGACAATGTTGACATAAGAGAAAACATTTTAAATAGGGTTAGAACAAATTTAACCTGAAAACTGGGAGGATGTTAGTAACCAGCACAGGAGTTAAGTTCTAAACAAGTCCTCCAAAAGGACCAGTGGCAAGAATATGGCAACAACAAAGTGGTTTCAAGATGTAGCGGTGACTTGGTGTCCCACAAGAGGTTGGACCTAATGACCAGAGACAGCTCTTCCATCCAGTGCCCCTTCTTCTGAATCAACCACCTCACTTGAGTCTATTCAAAGCCTTCCCAACCTCAAGAAAGTCTCATTTTCTATCCCAAATGTCTTTTACGATCTCTTCTCTTCCCTCACCCAGATTTCCTTCTACTTTCCATGCTTTTTCTTCTTTCCAACTTGGAGCTACATAGTGTTCTGAGCAAAGACCCCAAAGCCCTAAGCAAGCAGTCGAGGATCCCATGGTCAGTGCCCCAGGCTCTTCAAACACCACCATGTCTCTTCGCTGCTGCCTCTCACCAAACGGAGGCAGAATTCTGTGGGGTGCAGAAGTGTCCGTCTATTAGTGCAGAAAAAAAATCAAATAAGAATAGAGATTTCTCTTCTTGGCAGTGATGACATTAATATATAAATGCTCCACGCAACACCTCTAGGATAAAAATACTGCCTTTCCCTAAAGCCTTCATGGTCTGAATACACTATTAGCAACTGTATGGGCAGTATTGCAGTTCTGTATTGTACAAAATGTCAGATGTGAGGATCTTATGACCTTTTGTTCTGGTTTATAAAAAAAAAAAAGAAAAATATTTCCACCCTCCACTCCCCCCCCCCCAAAAAAAAACATTTCTTGAGAAGTATTCCTACTGTAAAGACAGTTTAGTTACTTTTAGAGCAGAAGCTCACAAAATAGGGAGCTTGGGTATCACAGAAAGAGGAGTGCAGGGCATTGGCAGCCCTAGAGTCAGTATCACAAGGACTGTTAGGTTGTGCATTCAACACTATCATCTTTCCCGAAACGGAAGCAGCAGCTCTTGGCTAAGTGTAGGATCATGAAAAGATTCAGGCAAATAATTATCTGCACCTCCTGTGGAAAAGGTGGTGACCAAGTCTCTGGAGTAACTTCTGCATACCAGCGAGTGGGGACCTCAGAATGAGATCTCATATTTGTTGAGAGGGAAGAGCTGAAAATTTGAAAGCAAAAGTCTTCCTTGCAAAGGCAATTCCCAAACAGAAACAAGTAAAATACTCCAAACTCCATTAAAAGAACATGCTGTGACTGCATGACTGCATGACTGCAAAGAAGTCCCATGTTTCAAGCTGCGCAGAATTCAGCTTCCACGCTGCGTGGCTCGCTGATGTCCCCTATGGGCCGTTTAGACATACACTGCTAAGCTGAGCTGAGTTCCTTGAAGAAATTCCAACTAGTAATAAACAAACTTCCACTGGAATCTGAATTTAGAAGCATGCTTTAGTACCACAGAGGTAGCAGAATAATCTATCTCAAGCACGAGCACACACACTAATAAAGCATTTCTATTTGGTAAAATCCTGTGTTCTAAAGACAATAAACTCTCAAGCTGAGCAGAATGTCTGCAATCACTGGCCTTGTGAGACATCTAGTGGGAAAAAGTCCTATTGCCATGGATACACGGAGGGACAAGGAGACCAGGACCCGGAGAGCAGCCTATGAACACATCAATCAAAATGATAACATAATAAGAAGCTCTTACTCTCCTCCCCTTTCTTTTCTTTTCTCTTTCCTTTCCCTTTCCGCTCTTACTATTTTATGTTATGAATCTCCTTCCTGAGTTATAGCCACTAGTAAAGAGTCCATCATTTCGCCTGTTTTCCCTATCTGGATCCTTTTCTTTGGCAGTACTATATTTCATATCGTATTGTATCCTCCAGCCTATCCACAGCATGAGAACATCCTGCAAGGCAAGCAGTCTTCCCTGTCTTTTCTGTCCTGAACAATTTTGTATCAGAAGAAAATCTGTCATTCTTTTCTTGCTCGCCTTTTCTAGATCATTTATAAGAATTTCAAATAGTACAGGCCCTAGGAAGATCCCTGAAGGTCTCCAGTGGTGTCTACCTTGCACTGAAAAAATTGACAGTTTATTCCTTCTCACTATTTCTATGCTTCTTGAAGGACGTTTAATTTTATTTGTTCATAGATCAGGGGTTTTTTGGACACTGCTCTTAGAAACTGTCAAAAATTTATTGGAAAACCACGTTTTTCTTCTTTTAAAGTCTTATCCATTCTTATCCACTATGATACATGTGTCTGTGTCTTTACAAATCCTGTTTTTTAAGAAAACTCCTAACATTTTTTTTTCCAACCAGACTACTAAGACTTACTGGTTTGTTGTTCCCTGACTCCTATCCTGTGCTGCTAACATATTTCCCAACCTCAGGATGCAGGTACCCTATGAATTGTTCTTAATAACTCACCTCCCAAGCACAGGCAAGTCTCATCTTCACTACAATAAAACAAATACAACATGCAGATGAAAGGCAGAATGAAGATGAAAAAAGTCCTGCCTTTACAGCTTCACTCCTGGGAAGCAGAGATAATACAGAGGCTATTTTGCAGTGTGGTCTCAAGGACACTATACTAAGCTCCCTGCACTTTTTGTCCTGTTACACTCATTTGCATTGGCCATAATTCTTAGTGCTTTCCCTAGAATAACTTTCCATTAAATCAGTGGTTGCCTGGAACAATTCCAGTTCAGCTCAGGAGCTTTTCATCTGATTTCAGTGAGCTCATGGAGCATACATCAGGTTAAAGACAGACAACTGAGAGCAAGGCAAAAAGAGGGAGACCTGCTTCCATCCTTGACCCACGCCATTCTCCTTTTCAGCTCATACATCCCAGGTCTGCAGCCTCAAACTTCTCTCCAAGCACAATTCCTCTTAGAACCTAGTCAAAATTCATTTCTGAAAAAATTATAAGCTTCCTTGAGTTCCCCAGCAAGCATATGTTGGGATGCTTTGTCTTCATGAAACATGGAATAATTCGGATTAGGATCGTATGGGAGTTCTACACTATGAGGGCAAGCAAATTTTATCCTTCTTTATTTGAACAATACATCCTGCAAAGAGCTCCCTTCCCTCTTAAAAATACAGAGCATGAAGCAGGGGTGTTCACACATTTTTATCACTGCATTACTGAGGCTCAATAACAGATCTTGATGCCTTAAGATTAAGCAAGAGCAGATCCTGAAAGATCAGCTTTATATAATTCTTTGAAGGTTAACAACGTCTGGCTTTCATGAAGGAGAAACTGTGGCACTGGATGGTTCACAGAGGCTGCCCTGTCTCTGCTTGTGAAATGTGTTCATTTACAGACAGCTATCTGGAGAGGAGAACAAAACACATCACATCAGCCTGCTCACCACCAATCACACACAAATCGGCTTAGAGATGTACTTAAGCAGTTAACGGAGCACTGCTTCTAATGAGAAGAGACATAAAGTGTTTTTTTTTTTTTTTCTCAACGCTAGAAGTTAGCCACGCTACTGCTAGCAAAGGAGAATGCAGAACATGCCCTCATACATCAAATCTCTGCTATGTTGTTTATGAGCAGCAATTTGAGCCCAGGATCGGATTTGCAGAGGCATGCGAATTGTAAACAGTTTGCAGAAATGGCAACGGAGATTCCAGCGTGCTTGCTGCAGGCCGGGCGGGCTTGGGGAGGCATTATTGTTCTGCAAACTTAATTACCAGGTACAGTTAAATCCTAGGCCAGATTTTTATCTTCTACCACGCAAGGAAGGCTGAATTTGATCTTTTGAAGGCATGACAGTCTGTTGCTGGGAGTATCACATGCATGGTCAGCATCAGATATGCCCACTTATGCTATTTCAACACTGCTAAAGGAATCCTTCCAATATTTTATGTTTAGCCCTGAGATGAATTCAAACTACTAGAGTGGGCTCCTTGCTTAGAGCACTGCATGAAGGGCACTTCTACCTAACAGAGCTTCAGCAAGAATGAAAGTGAGTTTATTCAGTTAAAAAGGTTTAGAAGAAGCAGAATTTGATACACAGCTGAGGTATCAAAGTTCGTAACTTCCTATTGTTTCATGATATGGTTATCCCACAAAGTCTACCTATCCTCTGATCACTATAACCACAACAAATACAGCGGGTTCAAGCTCACAGCTCATAGACAGATAACAAGAATAAAGCAGTTTGGTTGTTGATGGATTTAAATTATATGAGTGAATTTTCACTCACATATTCACTCACAAAAGCCCAGGTCTATTACTAAAGTGGTCGAAGAGCAAAACCTCAGATCCAGACCAACAGAAACAGTGGTCAACATTCAAGTTGTGCCTCAGTTTAAACCTGCAGCCATGGGTATAGAGCCGAGCTGCCTACGAGATGCAGATCGGGAGCCCGACATTATACGGGTTATCATAGAATAGAATCACAGAATGCCTAAGGTTGGAAGGGACCTCTAGAGGTCATCTAGTCCAACCCCCCTGCACACGCAGGGCCACCTAGAGCACGTGGCACAGGGCTGCATCCAGGCGGGTCTTGAAGATCTCCAGAGAAGGAGACTCCACAACCTCTCTGGGCAGCCTGTGCCAGTGCTCTGTCACCCTCACTGTCAAGAAGTTCTTCCTTAAGTTCCCGTGGAACTTTTTATGCTTCAGGTTGCCCCAAGCATGGCTTTTATCCAAGATGCCCTCAGCACTTTCTCACGTGCATACAGGAGTGCGCTGTTGGTGCAGGGGTATCCCGCTGGCAACAACTGGTGTTTGTAAGTTTAAAATTATGCTGGCTGAAAGAGCAGCCAAGCATCACGGAAGCAATTTTGTGCATCAAATTCTGCTGTCAGGCATTCTGCCACGAAAGGGGCCAAAATCTTTTCAAGCTGCTCATGCAGCCCTTAGCAAAGGAGCGCAAAACAAGCCTGAGAACCTCCTAATGAAATAAATCACGGGCGCAGGAGCGAGCGGGGACGCCCGGGGAACCGCGCGGTCCCCGCGGATTTTCCTCGGCCCGGCCCGGCCCGGTCCGGCCGCCGCCGCCAGGGGGCGCGCGGGGAGCGCGCAGGGCGCTGCGCTGCGCCCGCCGGCCCGCGCGGGGGTTTAGTGCCCCATAAACACGTGCACGGGCCGTTCTGTGCCCCATAAACACGTGCACGGGCCATTCTGTGCCCCAAAAACGCGCACACAGGCCGTTCTGTGCCCCAAAAACGCGCGCACGGGCCGTTCTGTGCCCCATAAACGCGCGCACGGGCCGTTCTGTGCCCCATAAACGCGCGCACGGGCCGTTTTGTACCCTGCTTAAGAGGGGGTTGGCGGGATGCGGTAAGGGAACCACCTCCAACCACAGTGACCGAGAGAAGCGGGAAACACAGGCAGAACAGAAAACAGCTGAGGGCTGGTGCAGAAGGTAGTGAAGAAGCTCGAGTGGAGGAACCTCAGCACCTCAGGTGCTGTTTTCTGAAGTCTCCGTGGACAGAGAGAAGGAACCTAGGAGACACCCCTGCACAGGAGGAGCTAGCAGCTGCTAAGCACGAATTTTCGGCTGCCCTGGCTCAAGGTGATCAAACTCTGTGAAAAAACATCCCCCTTCATTCACATCTCCCCTACAGTCATTAGGAGAGTATTTTTTTTCACCAAAAGAATCTGCCAGACTGACCCTGAACTATTAGATGGGGATGTGTTCCAGATATTTTACGTGAGACTGAATAGCTTCAAGATGGTTTGAGGTTTGACTTCCCATGGTTGAGATTCTCATATTACCAACACTGGCTTTATTTGCATTAGAACTGGTTTGAAATGGATGGAATTGTTCCAGATTCAAATGAGTTTGTGGGGAAAAAAAAATAAAAAATAAAAATAAAAAGAGAAAGTCACATGTCTCTGAGAAATCCAGTTAACAGTGATAAGCAGGAACCTGCCTGTTTTGCCTTGTCCTGCTCATGAAAGTGCCCAGTTTGGGTACGTGCTTTCCATGATCTTATTTGTTTTAGATATATTTGGTTTAAATTTGGTTATATATTAAGTTTATATATTAACTCACTACTTTCAGAGAAAAATACTGATGATTAGACATGAGTGATGCAGTGCTGTCTTGGGATGTTCCTAAGGGTTTTTTCTCCACAATGAGCTTAAAAATTAGTTATCAAAGATGTTAATTGGCTCCATAGGCTGAGTTTGAAATCTGCTGTCAACACTTAACTTCATGAACTAATTTCAGTGCTGGCATTTTAGAAGAAAAACTCAGCAACTGGGCTTACCGCAGGCCAATGGAAGTGCCAGAAGCACTCCCTGCCAAAAACTCACCTGCTTCACCTCCCTGGCTTCCATGCTGCTGTAGTTACTTGCTTCTACTACCTCGGCTTCTACTACAAAGATACTCCTGCAATCAGATCTGTATGGTGAAACACCACAGCCTACCTTCAATATGATAATCCAACCTGGGACACAGTGTAGCAGAGCATGAATGGTGATGCTGAATTTGAAAGCCTCCATGTAATTTTGTTGTGGTTTATCATACAGTTTGGTGCTTCATATATCTGTTTTTAATTTTAAATCTGTACTTTTTTTTTTTTTTTTTTACCTTTTTGGCATAGAGAGATGGAAGCTGTAATAAAGACTGAAAGGATGATAAAAGCATGCAGTCCTAAATATATCAGGAATGTCAATAATGCAGTATGTAATTCCTTTGGTTAATATTGGCTTTCGCAAGCACGCGTGGTACCCCTGCAGCTGAAGCTCCTTTGAAGCGAGAACACCAGAAATACCGGATGCAGCCCTTGCATGCATTGTCTTGCTCCACCGCATTGCCCACTTCAGTCACTCTCAATTTTTTCAAATGCCAATTAACAGGTGTGAGAAATGCTACTTATTACCCAGAGACCTACGTCTCCATAACAGCAAAACTATCTTGGCAATCCAGGCCGCAGCACAAATATCATGATGTTTGAGCCCCTGGGGCCTGTGGGGTTTACAACTATGCTGTCAAGATCTCTTCGTTGGGATAGTCCTTGAAGTCCTGCCAAGACGTAGGGGACTCCAGTTCTTTTATGTGCTCCCAAACACAGCTCTGGCTCCAGGAGTCAACACTCTCGTCAGGCTGAGTGATGGTGTGAATCTCAACCAGCAAGCTGAGATTCCAGCGGGCAGTGACAGTGCATGCTTGCGTGATGATGCCAGAAAAGCAGGTGACACTGGCAGCTAGCTGCAAGGAATAGTAGCAGGGCGGCTTCTTGTTACATATCCTCAGAACTTCACAGGATGGAATTAGAGAGAGAGGAACAGTTATAAAATGAGGTTACAAAATCCGGATGTCCTGATCAATTCGAGACAGTTGTAAGGTACCTAACACTGCATGCACAGGCAAGAACAGTGTCCAGCACTGGGTCAGTATCTGTTTGCATCATATTTTGACTAATCCAGGATTAATCACATTGCAAGTCAATGAGCTGTTACGCTCTTCCAGGCACTCTGTCTGGAGAGAGAAGGGGTCGGTATGTCACAACGGTGACATGAAGAGGTGCAGAACAAGTATGTTTTGCTTGTAATAAAAACTGCACAGGATAAAAGTATTTCAACACAGCTAGGAAAGAAAAACAAGAGTTAAAAGGGCAAAGTTTTTCTCGGCCACATCCCAAGAAGTCAAGAGAGTTGCACCAGTTGTGACTTTTGCCCTCTGTATATATGTCCCTCTGTAATAAAGAGAGATTAAGAGCAGCAGTTTGGAGTTTGAAGAGCTTCACTTTTGGTTGTCATCAGTAATCCCCAAATCCTTCCAAATTAACGCAGATCTTCTGCAACACTTGGCATCATTATCAGGCTTCTGGGCATTGTCTGTTTCTGCTGCTGCAAGTCCCTGAATGCTGAGAGAGCAGCATATCTGCTTTTCATCTGGGCCAGAACGTAAAGGCAGGTGCAAACAGAGCACTTAAATATCAGTGTTAGGCTGACGGCTTTGGCTCATTTTATAGTTTTCCTCAAGTTCTACTACCTATCACAAATACATGAGTTAAGCTCCTTTATCTCAGACACAGAAGCTCTATCGAATGTCAAGCACCTCTGCCACTGGATATCACTGTCTTTCTTTTTAGAATATTTATCCAACAGTAGCATTTGACCCTGCGATGGTCTCTGCAGATGTCCATGCCAGCAGCAGAAGTCTTAGAATGGCAAGAAAAACTGCTAGATCTCTTGATGCTTCTCTTGTGATTCACCACAAATCCAAGACACAGTATCCAGATGAGACAAAAGTCAACAGCGGAAACTATATCTGAGAGATGGCATTGATGGACATATTGCTCCTTTCTCTGTGCGGACCTTCAGGAATGAATGAATTTAGATTAGTGATTATTCGAAACAGCTCTTGCAATAAACAAGGCTGCTAAGTGTCACTATTCTCTTTTAAGACTCTGAAACAAATCCATGCTCAGGGTCAGTTCTGCAGTTTATATCCTTAACCTCAGGTAGAGGAAGACTGTAATAATGAAATAATTTTAATAAAATAGTTTAGGCTCTTGTTTAATGCTCGATACTGGAAAGTACTGAGCATCTTTGTGTTATCTGAAAGTTGCAAAAATTCATATAAGCTACAGATTCAGAGACAACATGCTCCATTTCCTGATAAGATGCATTTTGAGTTCAGTTCTGAAAGGTAATTATCTATTTACCAGAAACCTATAGCTAAAATACAGAGTTGACAAGGCTCAGTAGCCTGAAAGAGATTCTTGGACCCTTGAACAATTAAACACCGAGGAATACCACTTTAAATGCTCATTACCTTATAACAATTGAATAAATAGCTGAATTCACCTATCAAAATGTTTTCTCCATAAAGCATCAAGGAAAATGATTCAGGAAGTGTAAATCTGTGAACTGGAATATGTACTTCCATTGCTCAAGGATAATGAAATTTATACCAGGACTGAGTACGGATGCCTCTTAAACGCCATTTAAAATTTCAAAATGACCAATCTGTACTTTACCAAGTGCTTCCTGATGAAACAGTCAGATCCAAGATAGAGAAAAAAACTTAATAATTGGTCCCCTGCAAAGGAAAAGAAGGGTGGTACTAACAACATCCTATATTTGTAATGCCTATGTTCATAATTAATGTTCATAATGTTAATGTTCCTAATAAACAGGTAGGCTAATTACTAAATGAGGGAACTGGAGAAACAGTGATCATCATTAGAGAAGTTAAAGTTACAGGATTCAAACTGAAAGAGCCTCCCCAGCATTCCAAGAGCTGGTAGAATCAGTTCACACAATAACTAGTATCTTTAGCTAATTCAAGGTCTTCTACGTGGTTCACTCTACGTGGAGTGACAGAAGGTTTCCCCTCACAGAGCTCCCAGGCCCCATGGTCCTGGGGCTGCAGCGGGGGTGCCCACGCTGCGGAGCTGCAGATCCAGCAGGCAGCACCGTCCCTGCCTGTTCTTAGGGCTACCTACATGGGAGCCCTGCTCTGCTTTGGAGCCTGCCACATACCACCCACCAGCTTTTACATCTGCACTCAATAGAAGACTGCAGCACTGAAGTGTAAGGAAAGATTTATTTTATTTAATTTGTATTTAATTTGTTCCTCCCCATCTTTAAAGACCTTTATATGGAAAATATTTTCAGGCTTAGTTTTTGTAAAGCTGTTTGCAGAGCAATCTATGCTACCCCTGACATTTTTCCCCCTCTTAGGAGTCTATGTATTTATTAATATGTTAATACCATTTCCTTAAATATCTTGGTCACTACATGCTCATATTCTGCTGCATTGCAATAACTGGAGAATACTGAATACAAACATTTTTAGAGAAAGAGAGAAAAACCAGCAGCCTGTTTATCGGCACCGTGTCACTCATGTGCAAGCAGTAATTGCACATGGACTCGAGTAGCTCCAGCAAGCAATCTGCTGTAATCCTATGCCTGTAGGGATGATAATCTTGGGCAGACAACTGCCACTGAACTGAAACTGTTCGCTGCGTGGTGCAGTGACTCCATCCCAATGGCAATGGGTAAATGATACTGTGCCACCCACAACCACCTGTTCTGCTCATATGGCCATCTGCTATCGACCTGATCTGCAAAGACAAGGAGGTCACCTTTGAACATGGGACTACTTGCCTCCTGGAACAGGAGGATGTCTGCCTTTTGTTATGCACTCAGGCACACTAGTTTGGGGTTTGGTTCGCTCATCCAGTTTGTAATGCAACCCAGACCACTAAAAGTATGATCGCCAAAAGCTGGGGAATCACAGAAATGCAGATAAGCAAGTTCTCTGCCACGGTACCTGCAGGGCTGGAGGAATCATGGCTTATGTCCATCTGTAGTCCTACTTAGGTCTTGTAAATCTGCTTTTTCTCCCATGCTCCAGGGGTCCAGAGATTGTTTTATAAAACACTGGTTGGAGTTGCTTTATCCAGGCAGGCAGGTGTATAGGAAAGCCACAGCAGAAGAGATACTAGGGAGCAAGGTGAGATTCCTTCAGATATTTCTTTTGCCAAGAGCAAAATGGGAAAATATGTTTGCTTAGAGACATGGGAGTAGTGTGGCAGTCCCAGCACATCTCTTGCTCCAGATGTTCCCAAACTGACAACATTAGGGCATGACCCAGAAAATTGCTTTAAATGGGCTTTGTGCCTGCTGCCATTGGATGTACTTCTGAAATCTAACCCATTATTAAGAATATATTCCCAGAGCTGAAGTTTCTCCTTAACTAGGACATGCATTTCAGAGGAATGAATACAGTGAGGAAGTTATTAACATCTTCGCTTTGTCCAGCTAGATTCACCCAATATCATATCTCGCATGACAATACTGGAAGGGAAAGCAATATTAAACTCTGTTAACCTCTAAAATTGACTGTTTTTACCTTCAGAAACTTTAGGCTGCTGTTTTCCAGAGGAAGCGTGCATCTTTCTAGTGATGGCAATAAACTCAGACTTGGATGAGGAGAGGAAAGATGATGGCGAAGAGAAGAGCTTGAAGACGTCAGGGAGTTACCTCTGGTGATCACTGAAGTTGCACTGAACTCGCTGGAGGGAAGCAACGTATTTTGGGACGTCTTTTATTCAGTGACTCTTCCTAAAGTTTCAAACATTCTCACTAGCCAAAATAGCTTTCTATCCAGCTGTGGCCAAGCCTACGTAAGATAGCATTAACCAGGGAGGATCACGTTTCTGCAATTACAGCATCTGATGTTCCTTGCCCTGCGCAGGTGTACAAGGTGCAGTGTTGAACCCGTGCCGCTGGCTGGGTCTCTCTGGGAGACGGCCTTCCCTGGAGAGCTGCAGCACTCCTGCCAGTGCCCCTCAAATTTAACCTTTCCTAAGAGGGGTTAGGACATTTGCTGGATTGGGAATTTGATTTGCAAAACAGCCGAACAGCTTCAGGTCTGTGGTCTCCAACTCTACCAGATATGACAGGGCACCACGGCGGGAGGATCAGTAGGTGGATGGGTAAGAGCTCACTTTAGGGTATTGGGATCCCCTGAGCTACCTTTTTCTCACCAACCAAAAAAAAAAAAAAACCAAACAGTTCTAGTGCAAGCCTGGAGCTGCCAACACAAGGAAGCTCCTTCACTTTCAAAGCCCGATGAAGTTAAGCACTTTCGGAGGGGAGCTGTTTCTCCCCACCATCTGCTCACTGAGCACATTGCCATGAACAGCTGCTAATGCAGAGCAGGAGTGCAGCATAAATCACACCCTACCCCCGTGCACAAGAGCTTCCCCGCCTCGGCCAGCCTCGGCGGCTAGCTGACAGCAGAGAGGGTGAGCAGGTCAGGAAAGCAAACTGGGCTATGGACAGAGCTGAGAGCAGCCCGGTCCTCGGGAAGAGACCGCTCTAGACAGGAATGAATGATTAGAATGTTAGCTTAATGCTCACTGAATTACATATATGCACACACACGTAGTACAGACTAGACTATCAGAGAGAAAAAGAGATATCATATACATGACTTTTATGAAAACAGGAAAAATCCATTAATTTCAATGAGGAGAAGACATCTGATTTAACCCTTCCTTCTTAAAAGATTTTTAAAAACTTTTCTCCTGATCCAATTTTCTGCCTTATTCAGTTCAGAAATTTGCATTGTTTTCCCAGAAATGTGCTAGCTTTGAGCTTCAGGAAATGTGGAAATTGGCTGAGCTTTGGAAATTCCTTACATCATTAGTTTTAACAGATGCATAGCATTGTAATTATCACGAGTGCTGAAACATTCATGAAGCTGACATTTTATAAAGAAAGAGAAAAAAGATACTGATGGACTAATCCCCACAAAGTGCCAGTGCATCAGCCTGGGTGACCTTTTATTCTTAGACCAGAGTGCCCAGCAGAACTAATGTTTGGGCATTAATGATTTCCTCTGCAGTGTGCTCCATTAGTTTGTCAACCAGGCAGTGCCTTCTCTTGATTGAATAAAATGCTCTGGGCAAGTCAGTCAAAGAATCTACAAGTTGGTAGCAGGTTTGTTTGTTTTTTGTTTGGTTGGATGGTTGTTTTTTTCTTCCCATTCTAAAATGTTCCCAAAGAATAATCGCTATCTGCTCTCCTGTTCAGGTAGCATAGCCCTGGGTTGGTAAAGTTAGCACACAGGCACAGAATTAATACTTTGAGCACTTATACAACTGCTGCTATGATTTTCAGACATGTGTCCTGACTCCCTGTAAGATATACAGCAGGTATCAGTTGTACTTCAGGTCTGTGAAAAAGTGGAAACAGAGTTAATCAGAGGTGTTGACTTTTTGTCTGACATTGTGGATGAAAAAGCAGTCAGATACTAAGTGAATAAACAGAGCTTTATATTTTCCCTGCAGCTATGAAAGCTCTGGTTATTCCTGACGCACCTGCAAAGCCTCTGTGGAGCTTAAAATAAGTGTCTCACAGAGAAAGTCTGACTTAAACACACTTGTGCATATGGAAACTGATTTTGGAAGAGGTGGGCCAACAGCGCTATTATAGAAACATGCCAAATAACTGTAAGTTTTTATATGTACCAGTCAACATCAAATCCCTTGTTCATCAGGGAAAGTGCGTGTGCAGGTTCTTCACAAAAACCAAGGCTGCATATTAAAGCCAAACAAACCAGAGACAAGTTTCCTTTGTTCTCTATCTATGAGAATTTTGAAGTAAAATAGGGATCTCTGTTTTACCCTCTGTTGCCTATTCCCCAAATACAATCATCACCACCTGCGTGAAGACAAATTGTAAAGCATCCATTCCATGGTTCATTAAGAGCCTCCAGAAAATCCTGGTACCGTAGTTTATAGATACTATGTTGGTCCTACACAGAGCCACCCAGCGCTATGCTTCCCAGTACTGTTCTTATTCATGGTTAGCAAGAACAGTCAGTTGATCCCAATGAAGAACGGTTTCTCCTTTACAAGAGGCTGGTTTGCCAAAACTAGCTGAACTGTTCATGCTTCTTCCTTCATAGGCTAGATGATGTCCTAGGCAAGCCTTCCTTCTGAAGAATAGTTATCAGACCAATACATCCAGAAAGATCTTGTGCAAACCCTTTCTTTTTCACCAGTCATAAGGAAACACACCCTATATAAAAGTACTCAGCATGCCTGTATTAAAACAACAAAAAATATATATTGCAGCCTTTTACTAGCAGCCTGGCAAGGAGCTATCTCTATGGAAAGCAGGCAACCCTGTCCACAAAACCAAACTGGTGGTGGCCGCCACTGGTGGTGGTGAGGAATGATAGCCCTGAGCCAGTTGTAATATTCATCCCATGGCACTTCTACCTGTCTTCCAAGGCGTCTCCTATTAAGGAGCTGGTATTTTCATAACAGCCAGATAATGGGCAGTGGGTGTTTCTCTGGAGACTAATTGAGAGCTCAAAGATTAATGTGTCATTTTACTATTTCCATTCTGATATCTCTGTGCTGATAAATGCTTGGCAATCTTGCCATCCCATTAGTAATATTAAATACTGTAAACCTGGGGGTTTGGGAGATACAAACTGTTTTAAATTTGAATGTGACCAATAAAATGCTCTCTGGGCAGTTTTCCAATGTAAACACTCTCCAAGTTCACTGTCAAAATATAGCATAGTAAAGAGCTACTAGATATTTCTTTCACAATCAAGAGTGATAGTTGTGAGTTTTTGGGATAGTTCTTTAGAAACATGCACAAAGATGAAGATGCAGCTATCTCTGGTTTAAAATAATATTGCAACAGGAATCAGTGAAATCTGGAGAAGCTTCTTTTAGCTTTTACTATTAATGTCAAACTGAATCTTTGGCAAAAGGAGGCCTTTCTGGTATATTACTCTGTTCTGACAGACTCTGCTCCTTTCATCCATAAAAGATGTCATTGTTTTTTTCAAAGAAAACTCAGTGACAAGTCCAATGAGCAGTGAAAAGAACTGAATAGGGCCTGGGTGGGGATATCTTCTTAACACAGAAGCCCTTCTTTTACTAGGACAGGACTGAGATGACTTAGTCACTAGTCTGATGAAGTCAATTCCTGTTCCAGTACATTTTCTCCAAGGTCATTTAATGAGTAAACTGGACTGAGAACACAGGAGTCCCATCCTGCTAGAGCAATAGTTCTACTATATTTATCCTGAGTCTTGTGATTCTTACATCTTTTTTTTTTTTCACGCTCTGCAACCACTAATTTGCACTAGGCCAGCAGTCATATGCTGAACATCAGTGGTCAGCCCAAAACAGACATTATTTGAGGGACTGGACAAAACAAGGTATGTCACAGGTCAGCCTCATCAGAGAGGTGGGAGTGCTGCAGAGGGTTTTCGGAAGGGCACAGAAATTCAGCTAAGACTCATGATGAACTTCAGCTTTTAAACATTTGCTGAAGGGAGAAAGAAAAAATGAATTCAATCCCCAAATGAATGAGACTAGAGCGTGACCTCGGAAAAGGTCATTAAAGCACAGGGGCACTTTTTCACTCTGTTTGGTTTAGGCACTAGAGTGCAATCAGGGCGTCTGGCAGCTCTGAGCTTCTACAAGCACCTTAGTAGCATTACATTTAGATGTATATATCCTGCTGCTTTATGTCTCAGCCATAACAGGATCTTTTCTGTGCCCTGAATAAACAAAGCCTGATCTTTTCCCACATCATTTCTATTTCAGTAGAAATACAGAGGTCTGGTTATTGGTTTTGACTTCAGTAAGCTACATTCCTCTATATATGGGCTAGAATAGGCAAAATACTCAGTTGCTTCTGGAGACACTCTGAGCCTTGGACTCAAGACGACATAAGTAGAAGCAGAATTGTTCATCCCTGTTTTGTTGAACTAGTCTCTCCCTGTCTCGTTTCCTAAGAAACTTCAGAGAGAAGAGGAACAAAAGTTTTGAAGCAGACAGAAAAGAGCCCTGCAAAGTCCTGACACTCCTCCACACCAAAGCGAGGTCTGGTGCTGAGAGGAAAGGTGATGGGTTCACATGCAAGAAGGAGATTGCTTAGAATCCTGCTGCACTTAACAAGGTTAAGCAGACAATACTTTTCCCCTTCCCTGCTTACTCTCCTTTACAGTCATGCAGAGTCGTTACATTAAGGTATAGCAGACTCTGTTGCAATAAGCTCTGAACAGATACAGTTGAAGGAGCACCACTTGTGGGAGCCAAAAATAATAATAAAAAAAAAAAATACAGCAAGAAAATTTTCACACAAACTCTAAGGCCACTTAAAGAAAATACACAAATTCCTGTATTGTCACAGAATATTTACAAAAGAAAAAAAAAAAAAAAGGAAACAGAAAACAACCCATAATACTAATATGAGCATTAGTCAAGGCAGATGTAGCCTGAATTCCAAGTTATCCTCAGAACGACTGATAGTCTGGAAAATCATTGCTATGTAAACAGTAGACTTTGTGGTCAGGAACACATGGGTCCTGATTTGCTTGTGTTCCTGTATGAATCCCTAAATTTAGGCCCTCCAGACAATCAGGTTTAGCTAAACATCAAAAAGTTTGGCTGATTCCTCCAGCCTACACAGGTTGTAGGTGACCAGATGTCCTCATGTCCAAGTATCATTTAACGTGGTCTCTTTGCAAAGGCTTTTGGAGAATTGGTGGGAGAGAAGCAGACCTGCTCCCTCTCCTTTCTCCAGGACAGGTGGTCACAGTGTTCCACCTATTCAGACAGCAGAGAACCCTGAGCTCAGCCTCAGACATTTTTCCTCTCCTATGTCCAGAGGTCATCATTTCCTGAGGAGATGAACAAGGTGGCTTCCTATTTCAGTCCTCCTTCATGACCCATGAACATGAATTATTCTGGTGGCTGTTGCAGCTCCTTTACACAGGGAAGACAGCAGGGAAGTAAAAGTGATCTCGTTGAACACAATAAGAGGACATCTGAGGAATTTTGTCACTTTACTCCTCTCTCCTGAGGACAAGGAGCTTCAAAGCTAGGTGAGCTCAGTGACAAGCCATGGCCAACCTGCTCTGCAAAAGCATCTAGTGGCAGAATATGTTTGATTAAAAACTGCACCACATACTCAGCTGCCCACAAATTGGCTGGGATTCAGAAAGCCCCGAAGTTGGGTTTAGAAACCTCTTCTCACAGCTTGAAAGTAATGCTCTACAGTCTACAGACAGTGTCAAATGGGGACCGATTAGCAGAAGTTTACCAGTGATTTTGGAATGCAATCGTCTCATATCAGTAGAGGTTAATTTCAGTTAAACAGATCATACCAATATCCTTTGAGACTGGGTAAGCTGATCTAAGGATGAAGCTGCCAGTTTGATGATTTAAAATTAGAGCAATGCTCTCCCTCCTTCAGGGCCCCCAGCATCATCTGCACTAACACATGCTAACCCTGCTGCAACCTGATGCTGTTCCTGACTAAGAACTGCTGTGCTCAAGTGGGAGGCAATGAAAGCACAAGCACCACTGCTACTGAAGCCAAAGAGAACTTGTTTATTATTGCCAGAATGAATAAACATGAAGTTCTGTTTCTGTGGCACTCTAATGGCCCTGTGCACATCTTCCATGTGTCATCATGGCTTTGTAGGACAGGGATGTGCTCTCTCTTGAGGTAAAGGGCAGCAGTCATGAGGGGCTCTTACCATTTGGAAAACAGGAATGAGCAGACAGGCAGAAGAAAGCTGATAAAGGACTGTAATTGTGCATCACTTCCCTGCTTTAAAAGGCCAGTACAATTTCTTGTGCAGAGCTCCATTAGGAGATCAAGCCAATCCAGAGAACTAATTATCCCATAAATGACATGTGAAGAGTTGAATTTCTACTGTTCAGAGAGTGGAAGGTACCTTCAGGATAGGCTGTGTGTGAAACAGTCATGAACAGCTCTGTGATGTTACTTTTTGTAAAGTATCTGTAATAAATAACTTCCTAGAAGAGCTTTTCTAAAACTTAGGGGAAAAAAGAAAAAAAAAAGAAAAATAACTGCCATAAGAATGACACGATCCACTGTCCAAATAACTAGCGACTCTCCAGGTTTTAGAAATTTCATGTATAAAACTGCTTGTCAGGTCCGCTCTTACAAAGTCCCCACTCATAAGCACTTTCTGATTTTCTCTTGAGTAAAATTAGACAGCTACCTAAAGCAAGGAGAAACCTAGAAAGCACACTCAGCTGCCCACCTTCAATTTTTAACAATACAAGTGGTTTAAAAACAGCTTTTACTCACAGGATACTCACAGATCCAAACAGACCCAAACAGGATGGTACTCAGAGGAGCATGACTGAGATGTCTACTTTCTCCACCACAAAGCCCAAATCCCCAGTTCTTCTTAGGGTTCACTTACCCACCCACCCTTGCAAGGATAGTCTATCCACTGGTATAACAGCAATTCATGGCCAGTGATCTGGCCGTGTGGACTTAGCACTTAAAAGCTAAAGTCTGAATTTCGCCCAGGACAGAACTTGGCTCTTGGACAGAATTTGAGTTCCTCCTCATTGGAACAAAAAGACTTTTCTAACTTGGCATCTCAGTACAACAAAGCTATACCATGTCCTGGATCCAAACGTGTCCAAGCTATATTAGACCAATATAACACAGACTCTACTGGGCTTCATGGACCCTTTTCCATTTCTTATGATCAAAGAAAGACTCTTTACATGATCTTGAAGTCTCCATATACTCTCAGAGAGCTCTAATCTGATGCAATCTGAGAGGCTCTCTGGCTCTATACATAAAGTGCTGTCCTCTAAGATATAATTTAATCTACAGCAAACAGCTCTAGTGTACCACAGGCAAAAAGTCAGTGAGGGACCATGTCACCCACAAAACTAGGCAGGGATTGAACCAGAAATCAACCTGCCACTCCCATGCCACTTGCATGGAGTCAGTCTCTGGTTTAACACATAATCAGAAAGCCCATCCAGTTTTAGATAATCAATAACAGCCTATTTTCAATAATTACAGCTCATAGCCCACTAGCAAGTCTAATCACATTTCCCTTCTCCCCTTCCTCACCTGATATTTGTAAACCACAAGCACTTGATTTTATCTTGCTTTTATAATATTTCAAGATGTAATTTCATCATGCTCCATCCTGCTTTTATCCTGGATCCTGAAAACAACTATTTATTTCTCTCTGGAGCACAGTTCTTCAGATCTTTCTGGTGTTTTTCTCTTTGCTCAACTTTTTTTCCCAAGTCCCTTTAAAATGTTCCCTTTCAGATTCTTTCCTGTTGCCTGGACTCACTCAAAACTTTGCCAGGTTCATCTTGAAATCCCTTAACTCAGTTCTACTCCCATGAAGATCTGAGCAGGGAAATATATGCACTGCAGTCAGCAGAACAATATAAAACTGTTGTGAGAAAAGAGCCAGATGGAAATACACATGAGTCCTGGGCATATAAGGACACACTTACAGGATTGACCCTGAGGGGTTTTGTTAAAGAGTTAATGTTGTCACTGGATTGAAAACTCTGTTTTATGCTAGTAGCACATAAAGCTTTTCACTCTTCTGTGTGGTCGTCTGCAACTTATCAATAAGTATGCATTACCGTGCATTTTTCACATAAATGACCTTCATTCTCTCAGCCCAGGATACAGAGTAATGCCTCGTGCTTCAAGAGGTATCTGTTGTTTAATGAAACTGTTGTTAGCAGCAATCTGAGAAATATGTGATCATGTCCTTATGGCCTCTTTGTACTCTAGGCACAAAACGGGGTACAGTTAGCATGATTAGTAAACTTTTCCTACAACTTATATCATAAAAATCAAAGTACCTGCTTCCAACAGTAAAATTGACTCTCACACCCCTATGGCATTTTAATGGCAAAGGGAAATGTTGCATGGGAGCAAGCAACCAGAGAAACCTGTATCATATCTAAACCAATGCAATGGATAGAGGAACTAGGCATTTCTCCTGCATCTTCACAGCATTCAAGAAAAAGGTTTTGCTTTCCCAAAACCATATCATCTGAAAAGCAGATGTTCCTGAAGTTCTCCCTGATGGAAAAACATTTTCACAATAAGAGTGGCCAGCTTGGCCACAGATCAGAATAAGAGCCTGAAGACCTCCTTTCAGCTTGATGCCAGGGTCATATATGCCTAAAACGAACTCCAGTCAAACTGCGGAGCTGGGCCAATCTCCAAAGCATATCTCTAGTGTATTATCACCCCCGAGCAGGACTGCAGTACTATACAGTTGTTCTGCTGCTCCTCCCCAAGCTACGGAAGCATGAGACACCAACATCACAAGAGAGTAGAAGTAAAGACCAATGTCTTTACCCAGAGTCCACAGGACAGAAAAGGAGATACAGCTCAACTCTCTACTCCTTGTCCCATTTCAGGCACTGCAGGACTCTGACCACAACTTATTGTGACAGAGGTTTTTAAGATTCAAAGCATGAGTATTTCAGAGCTCATCTTCTCCCAGAACTATCTGTGATGGCTCTTTATCAAATGTTGTACTTCGGTGTATGCTAAAAGCCATGAGATACAGACTATCCATTTCAAAGGCATTCAAGAGGGAAACAGGATGTCTGCTCTCTTGGAGAAGGCAATCCAAGCGCACATGCAAGGGAAAGGATGAGCACATTAAAGAGTTAATACAGAACAGTTTGCGTAACTATTCTTGGACTGCCCTCTGCGAACAGGCACCAGATTTTCCCAGCACGTCAGCGACCTTCTCTTGCCCACACGTATCTGACGTTGTGCGTGAGTGTGTTCATGAGAGTTATCACTGGAGCCTTTGAGAAGCCCATACGCCCATACATTACGTAGAAGGTAATATTCCAAAAGGAATGAAGGAAAAAGTATTGCTAACAACTGCATCACTACCACCATTTTGGCATGTGCTAGAGGCACAAGATAATAGCATTTGTATGGCAGGAATTTGCTGTTTGTGAAAGTTGCTGTGGGAATGAATCTGAAGAGACCTGCTTGGAGAACAGCCTACATGAGCACGGTGAAGGAGTACCAGCTCCCCATTCACAGGCTGACAGTCCATAGAGATGCATCTATCCTGCCCAGAGAGGACAGCAGCTGCCGTCTGCCTCTCTGCTCCCAGACACAGTGAAAATCTTGTTGGTAAAAAATGAGGTGCTAGTTCAGAGCATCAGACTGAGGTCTGTTAAATTCTATTAACCTCTGAGCTAATAATTCAGCCACTAAAGTAATTGTCCAAGTACTATCAGGCATTAACAATACTAGGTCATTATCCAAATTTGATGATTAGAGTTGAAAAGTCCTGGGTCCCATCACCAAAAAGCTGTTACTTATATCGGCTCTCTGCTGAGCAGTGACAGATGATGGAAGTTTACCATGGGCTGACATTTTCAAAGGTGCCTACGCTATTTCAGAGACTAATGTAAGAAAAACCTGGCCTCAATTAGTCTGTCTTTCCAGAGATTCAAGCTTCATTTAGCAAGTTTCAAATGCTGTTTCTAAAAGCTTTAAACTGTACTATCCAGCAACCCCTCTGAATGAAAATAGCTCTTTAAAAGATTTGAAGCTTTACTTGTTTATAGAAAAACAATTTTTCCATTGCAGAATTCTACATACTAAGCAAATCACATCGTTTGGTGATTCATTTTGCAATTTGTCTGGGTAAAGGCTACAAAAGCATCCCGCTGACCACACATCCCGGCTTCTCCTGCTCGACCCACACAGTGGGTGGCAGCAGAGACCCTGCGTACGGGTGAAAAGCCGCTTGAGTCATGGCGATGTTTATCTATACAAGCAGATGTTACAAAGGGTGAATCCTCATGTTGTTTTGTCCAGTTCAAGAGCAAAAATGCTTTCTTGTAACTAAAACAAAAAAGGACACAGAACCAGTTGGCAAATAGGTTTCTGTTAAGCATTCCAGCCAAAAATGTTTATGTACTTGCAGCAATATGCTTAACACAGTGCTTGGTTTGTTTAGCTTTAAGGAAAAGTACAATGTGTAGCAACTTGAAGGACATGGAACCTGCTACGGACTGGCAGGTGCCTGTCTTTAAACAGCTTGTGATTAGATGCAGCCTGCAAAGCGGTTAGTCTGTAGAAGAAACATCACAGATTTTAATGGTAAATTGGTCTCAGTGAGGACGACCGAGGAGCAACAGCTAGGGATCAGGTGCCTGCTACTGGATGTTGGGAAATTATTCCCAGGTCTTTTCAGCACAGTGCTGAGATTTTAATGAGAGGTCTTCCTAAGATATCCCTAACACAGTATCTGTTAGAAGGAAACCTTCAGTACCCATCAAGAACAAAGCCTTTAAAATTCTACTTAGCGGACCTGAAAGCACAGATGTAACTTCTGCTGTCTCACATGTGCCTTCAGCTTTCATGCTCTAAAAGTTTTGGCTTTTTAAACACTTTTGTTCTATTCCAGGCGATACCTGATCTCACCCTCCTCACAGGACACGAAGTGGCAACCTTGTATGTTTGCACAAAGGTTGGCGTAAAGGTATCTACCATATAAAGGTATCTACCATATTCAGATGGTATCTACCATATTCAGATTGCTGTACTAAAAACTGACTTCAGCAGCCAGGGAGATGGAAAAGTCTCCCAAACCTATCTCGTTTTCAAAACATGATGGCACATCAGGGATTAGGCAAGCATAGAAGAAAACTAGCGCTTCTGTGAGCCACAGTGGGGCTCAGGTCCTGAAATAGAGCTTTTGTTTAGAAAGTGAAAATTTTTCAATATTTTAATACATATTTTAGTGAACATTTTCTATACATTTTTGCATGCTTTTTAAACTAGAGTGTTTTTTTTAAACTCAGAATTGCCAGTGTACTTTGTTTTTAATTTTTGAGGAGAAAAGTTTCTAAAATAATGTGAAAAGTACCACCACCACCCAAAGCAAAGGAACTTTCCTATTTTTCACTCCTTTACTGGAGTGCACAATCAAAGTCAGCGTTAGAAACACATACTATAAAAACACCAGAAAGATCAGTAAAAATAGAATGCGTTAACAGTAATCCAAAGAGAAATATCAAATGTCTTCGCAAAAACCTATTTTCACATTAAAAATCCATCTGACTTTGTTGCAGTCAGCACAGATTTAGGTCAATTAAAATCCACTGGAGTAACAAAGGAAATAAGATTTGAATTCACTAAACTTCAGTGTTTCAAGGTAGATACCTATGCTGTGCTAGTAGATTCATCCTTATTTCAGGAATAAACATAATTTATTCTTTTAAGTATGCAACTTAATCAGGAAAAAAAAAATCATTTACTTCAAATCCTTTAAGGCAATTCCTAAGAGGTGAATATTTGGTGAAAGTAGTTTTACTTCAAACAGTGCATTTGAAGGTGACTTTGTGGAAAACATCCTGTCAGTGTGACTGGTGGGAAAAGAGGTTTAAGATTTATATTCTGAATGTTCCTTTGCTTTTGGGTCTGCAAGTCACAATTGTAGTTTAACTTATAAAAAAGGGCTAAAACTTTGAATTTTTTAAAAAAGGAAAAAAAGCCCACATTTAAAAAGTTTTCTAGTGAAAGGAATAAGAAACAACTAACAATCTGTTGCCTGGCTATTTAGGACAGATGTGCTGCCAAAGTCTAGCATTCTTTTTTAACTGCTTACACATGTCCCCCAGATGAGATTATCGGTGAAATAGGTTTTATTCTTGGGAAAATGGCTATAAATTAAAAATAAAAAATAAAATGACAGCTTCCTCCTACTCTTGTATGTTAACTTAATCTACTAACTAAACTATTTTCCTTTCGAGCCTCTCTGTTTAAATTTGGCCACATAGGCAAAAAAGGACAAAGCTGATGGAGATAAGGGAACATTAGGAAAGACTTTCAGTTAAGACTCATGAGTCAAATTGGAGTAGAGATCAACTGATGATAAATGAGTTAGCAAATGGATTTTTGCAAAACATATAGTATTAAGCTGTCTTCCAACTGCAGGATCCTTGGCACTTGACAATGTAAGGAATCTCGGGCTCTGCTCTTTCTGGAACAGCCACAACCTTGCAAACTTTTTGTTCAATCAAGAGGAGTGCATTTTAAAAAGCTAAACAATGGGTAAAATTTATTCATAGGACAGTTTCATTCACTTGCCTGAAGTTAGCCTTGCAATGAATTGTAACTAAATATTTCACCTAGAGGATTTACTGAGTGAAATAAAAAATGTGGCCTTGAAAAAGTCTATCATGCAACAGAAGGAAGACCACAAAATATTGAAAACCACCCATGTGAGTCTCCATTTACAGGTCCTCAGACTACCATTTACATGTACCAAAGAACACAAAAATGTGTCCTCAAAATTAATTTTGCAAGTTTAGCCAAAGTAGCAACTACAATTAACTGTTTGGGCAACCTGCATAGAAAAATGGAATTCTCTATCCGTTGAACATTTTCACCATTATTTTTCTGAAAGATATACCTAAGTTGAATCAGAAGTCCCACATTTAAGAAAAAAAAAAAAAAAGACAGGTTAAAATCTGTGATTCATGTTAGCCAAGACTTCACACATGGTCATTGTGAATCATAGAATCATTATAGTTGGAAAAGATCTTCGAGGTCATCAAGTCCCAGTGTAAGACCCTCAACACCCTGTCTGCTAAACCATGTCCCTAAGTGCCTCATTTACACATTCCTTGAACACAGGGATGGTCACTTCCCTGAGCAGCCTGTTCAAATGCTTGACTACTCCTTCCATGTAGAAATTTTTCCCAATACCTAACCTTAAAGGTTAAAGGTTACAGGTCACAGATCTATAATGTGCTAATAATTTTCTAAGGCACAAACATTTTTTTAAAAACACTCAAGGCTGGCTTCCTCTCTCCTGTATACTTTGCCCTCTCCATAGTCATATCTAACTCAACAACACCCATCCATATCATTGCTTTCTTCAGTAGAGTCATACAAGAGCTCCCAAGGCACAAAGATTAAAACAGACACTGAAAGAATCCTATAGGATTTTTACAATGGTACCAAGGGAAGGCACAGACTATCCCATCTTGACCCATGAGGACCTGCCCCATGAGGGATAGATGCATGCAGAGGTTTAGGGAAGAGAATTAACAAGTTACACCACTGCCTTGCAAAGTGGGAGACGAGGAGAGAAGCTTTGTTCTTCCAGAACAGTCGCATGGGGCCATTAAAATGTCAGTTACTAACTCTAAACTATCCATGACATTTAAGTTAAAATGAAATGTATTGACATCTATATCTTAAAGTCACGATTAAACTTTAATAAGAGATTTAAAGTTTACCATCAGAATGTATTTCTTGAATGGGTCACCCACATCAAAGACCATGACATTTAAGTTAAAATGAAATGTATTGACATCTATATCTTAAAGTCACGATTAAACTTTAATAAGAGATTTAAAGTTTACCATCAGAATGTATTTCTTGAATGGGTCACCCACATCAAAGATGCCATATTCCATCACAGAGATACTATTTTAAAAATAACTTACAAGATTCACATCCTTTCAACAGATGAATCAGGAAGGGAGGAAAATTATACAGGGTTCAGTTCTGACAAGGGCAGTGCGTTCTTCATTCATGTGCTAATATTGCCGTTTGAAGAACAGATTAAATTGTGGAGGAGGACTGAGAAACAGAGGCCAGTAAGAAGGAAGTAAAAGCTTATACTGAGTGAGGACACCTTTTAGATGTGCCAAAATTAATTGAATGACGAATTTAGACAATAATTCAAATTAGAACCAGCTGGTAGTTTAACATTCCTCAAACCCTGATTCAGCAAAAATTTTGAGTGTTTGCCTGGTTATAGTCCCCCTAAAGTGAATTTACGGTCAAGGGGTTGTTCAGAAAACTGGGAATTGTTTCTCCCATTTTGGAGGGGACTACCAAATTGAGGATCTAGTCAGTTTGGGGCTGGTGCTAGCCAGCTAGATGCAATGCAAAGGTTTTGTACAACAAAACCAAACTACCATGACATCGTTTATGGCCTACTTACAAACACAGCAGTGCAGCACATGGGGAAAGGTTTTGCCTCTGTGAATCATCCTGCTTACATCCTCTTGCCAGTTGTGGCCAGAGCCATAGCTTCAGTGCAAGAAATTCATTCTAGAGATCTCAAGTCACAAGAAATCCCCTTTAAGGGCTGGCACTTCATTGACATCTGAGAATTTATTTCCTTTTCAAGATACTTATATAATCCTAATACAGTTGTTTCAGATCATGAGGTTTACTTTGCTTCTATGACAACTTGAGGAAGGGAGTTCCAGAGATTAATCACACATCTGGGCATGTAGATTCAGGAAAAAGAACTTAAATTCCTGGCTTCACCAAACTGTCCACATCAGGATTAGTTCAGATTTTTTTTTTTAATAGAAGTGTACTATCCCGTTCCTTTTTCTTTCTACAGAGACACAAGAAGCCCAGGAAGTAGACAAGCCAGGGAGGTTCATACAACTCCCCTCCAAAAAATAAAATATTATTTCATAGTAGAAAGTCTTTTCCTCTAACAGAGACCTTACAAAAGCTTTAAGTGAGTCATGAGTCTTTTTTCCTTAGCTGTTGCCAAGGACACAATGCATCACAGTCACAGAAAAACTAAAGTGGCTGTTGGCAATGCCACTAAACTCCAAAACTTTAGTAGAAAGTTGAAACCTCTCAATCTACTTCAGATGAACAATCTGCATACCCTCCTTCTGCTGTCTCAGAGCAGAAGTCACTCATTTCTCTGATGGCCTCTTCATACATGCTCAGTTTATTTTGGACTTTGGACCTAGTGCTTCTGCAAAAGGGTTTGTGCTGGTTTTGAGACATTGCCAGTTTGCCAGAAATACATATACTTTCTCATATTCTTTCAATATTCTTTCAAGGAGTTCAGGTGCATTTTAAGGAATGTAGCCTTTTATGTATGGAAGGGGTGACATGGTGCTCTTTTGGGGATTATTCTATGTTCCCCATAAAGTTGCCTTCTCAGGGCTGATGTGATACATTCACACTTTGTGAACATTTACAAAACTGTTGTACACAGGCCCCCTGCTGCATTCCGAATAAAAGTTTCTTGATGAATCTTTTTGATTAAAATATTAAAGCTTTTTGATTCAACAAAGACCAAGATTCATTTTGATGTGTACAGGTTCCCATCATCTGGGATTGGCAGATAATGGATGTAGTTTATGGAATGTTGTGTTATATATGCAGGAAATAAATCACATCCCAAGTTTCTTAATGTATATTCCATAGCAAGGTATGTGTGTCTTATCTCTCCTTGTACAAACATAGGCATGATCTGCAAATATTCTTAGAAAAAAAGGAAGAAAATATTGGTGGGAGGTAAAATTCCTTCTTGGCTTCCTGAAAAGGTTTGCATGAATTGTCTGAGCAAAGATCTGCAACCTGGCATATACCTTGCTTTTCCATAAGATTAAGCTCCTCGGGAGCATATTCCGAGCAGAGAGTAAGAAAGAAAATAACCTTGCAGTATCCTTTAAACCTTATCTAAACAAGAGTCAGGATTTTTTTTTTAAGTGACTAATGACTGTAGGTGCCTTGAGACTCCATAAAGAGGTCTAATTTCCAGGGCATGAGATGTTTCTGAAAATAGCAGCCTTCCCAGTGCCTCAAGTTAGCCAGTCTAATACAGAGGGACTCACATTCACCAGATTTTTCTCTTAAAATCAACTCCTAGTGCAACCTCATTGGTGACACTATGTGGCAAATAACCTACAACCTCAAAGCTTCTGAGACTCCTTCATGTTTCATTTTCTGCTTAAGACCAACCTGGTTTGTGAATCAAAAACTTCTGTAATCCAATTTATCAGGTGGGAAGATTTTGGCAATTTTAAAGATTGAGCTTTTTAAACATCCAAAGCCTGGTTAAGAAGAAAAATAAAAGGAGAAAGAAAATTAAGTGCTTTGCCCCCATAGATGTTGAAGATAACCCGAAAGCTGTAAAAAAGTCAACTCCTGTCTTGAAGAGACCCTAAGAAGACAGACTAAAGCAATAAGGAGTGAGGTGTTAATTCTGGCAGTTGATCTCTAGGCCAGCACTCACTTCAAAGAAGGCTGGTGCTCATTTGAGTGCTAACATTGCCAAAGCGCTAGTGTAAAAGCAATAGCCGGCCTTGGGTCAAATGACTTTGTAAGGGAGTGTCTTTCATTCTGACTGATGTATGAAGGAACATATGTTAAAAGTAAAACCTGTACGGCATATGAACCGTTACTTACAATTAAAATAATGAAAGGTCCCCCTCTAGGTGAAAAATGAACCTGCTTTCAGCCGTGATAGAAAACAGCGGTACAGCACCTGGAAGCAGGACACCGAAGTTCTTCCACCGCATTTTGAAATGCTCCCCAAGACCACCCTGAAGACTGGATTCCTCATCCCTGAAGATTTCTCTCCCTACCTTGGCCATTCCTTTGTACTTAGCAGCTTTGCTCAGGGGTAAGAAGGCTAAATAGGTGACTTAGGACAGCACCATGTATACATTTCCTGCAGCTATTTCCAGATTGTCTACAAGTCCTAGGAGGATGGGATGGAACATTCAGTGCTGGAATTGAAAATCTTCATGCCCTAAAAGCTTACCTGCCTTGGCCAGCACTGCATGATCTCATGTGTCCAACTCTAGAGTTATGATACCAGGGGCTCTAACTGAAACAAAGGGAAAAGTAACAATGTCTCCAGTCAAGCAGAATCTACATATCTTGAGCGAAGTTGTAGCTTTAATCATAACAAGCAGATTTGAATTAGCTATTCATATTCTATCCATCCATATACTTGGTTGTGCTTCTGCATGGGCATGTGCACTTGTTAGGACAGGGAAAGGTATCCAGGAACAGGGCAAGAACACAATATGCTGATGTGTCAGCACTTGCTTTCAGCCCAGTCTGTTCTGCAGCTAAACTTTCTTAAGGGCCTGCAGAGCAAGACCAGAGAGCAGAGACTGGGCTGCATCCCCTCTCATAAGGGCATGCTCACACAGGTCTAGAGTGAGACCTAATGCATACTCACCACTCAAACCTCAGATAACCAAAAGCTTGCCAGGCCAGAGAAGAGTATCAAAGCTCTACTCAAATGCCATGCTAATCATAAGGTGCTCACATGCAGTTGCAAACCACACAGATTTGCCTGCAAGATAGCTCAGCTGTCTAAAAGGTTATGTTTCAGCTGTCTGTTGCTGATTCCCATCTAAGACAAAGTAACGGCTACGTGAGCACTCAGCCCACTTCAGAGGAAAGTGGAACAGTTTCAAATGAACAGCAAGTTAAGTGACCCTGTTATGCTCTGCTGAGAGACAGAATGCTCACATGAGCCACTGCGTCTCAGTTGAACAGTGTAAAATGCAGCTGGAATATCCCAGCTGCTAGTTTTGGTCACTGCAATACTCCCTGCCCTGGGACAAAGGTGTTTGAACAAAAGCTTTCAAAACCTTGATTGCTTCTGGGCATATTCCAGTGACTGCTACTATGAGAAAATGTCCAGGCTACCCCTGGACCTGTGTGGAGTCACTCATGGCTTATTTTTAATATAAGAGTAGCAGCCCCTGCTGATGAAGTACACTGTCCCAAACAGTTGTTCAGACACAAAGATAACCGTAGAGAATCCTTAAGCTGTTTTTAGCTTTTAAAACCTATCAGGCAGTACATTTTACCCAATAGCTTCAAATAAGTATTTTGCAGCACAGCAGCATTCAGTATGAGTTCTTCTTTCCATCCCTGCCTGCACTTGTTTTGCCCATCTCTCTGTACCAGGGTTTCTGAGTATTCCTTTTAAAGAATTCTCAGACAGCTAGGTCAGCCTTGGACTTATAGAACAAGAAGTTTCTAATCTCTTAGAAATGTGTTAAACTGTACACAGAATCTGCTATATACAATTAAGGTGTTTGCTGGGTCTCATCGCACTGAGAGCTCCAAGCTGGCAGGGCAGTTCAAGCTGTGAATGGCTCCAGTCCCAGGGAAGGTGGAAGAGACCATGAAAGTAATGATCGGTTGGTTTCATCAGAAACATCCCTAGCCGAAATTCTTGTGGGCCTCTAGCAGTCTCAGATAGCACTTTGGGAAACTCTGTTCTACAAAAAGCTTTGCACATTATCTATTCCTTTTGACACCACCTTTGCTGCTGTGCTATCACTGCACTGTTCTGTCTTCCCGCACCACTTCCTCTGGATGTACTGCCAATATTATGACACATGTGCCATATAGACTCCAGCATCTCCACATCCTAATGTAAATAGAGATTGCATCTGGGTGAGTTTCAGATACCTTTTCTGTTGAAACTCTACCTACTCATTTATAAAGAGCTTTATCTCACATTCTTCCTCTGATATTGTCCCTCCTTCATGAAAGGCTAAGAGCAAAGGAGAGCTTTTCTTGCATAGCTTTGAGTTGTACTACACAGTTATCTACAAGAATTCAAATTGCAATTCACATGTCCTTCAGGCCAAGCTCACTCTCCCACTCTGCTGCCAAGCATTAAAAAAAACAGTTATCCCTTCCACAAGAAGGCAAAACACTTTCAGTTTTGCTTATGAAGGGGAGCAAAGCCATCTCCAGCAGAACACCTCAAGAGAGAAGAAAGCTTGCCATCTCCTTCTAACACAATCTCCTGTTCACCATCAGTCATCAAAACCCAGTATCTTGGCTTTTTCGCTGAGCCATCTGACTGGGATCAGCATACAAAGAAACTAGAGTAAGGTTGATTGGGTAATGTAAAGTACAGACACAAACTTGGAAGCAAACAGGGGAACTGTATTCCCTCTTCTTCCCGCTGAGCATCCTACCTGTTAGGCTATGATACCACAGCTTTTACTCAGCCTAGTCATACCCTCACCATTTTAACAGTACAAAATGAAACCTAGATTTATTAAAATTGTTCAGTTACAAGCTCCAAATACATATTTGTATTAGAGGTCTTTGTCCTTCTCTTCTCCGTCTTTAATCTCTTCTCCTTTCCCTTCCCCCTTCCCATCCCAGGCAGCATTTTCGCAGTTTATATCATGCTCAGCTTTGGCATTTCAGCAATGCACTTGGAAGTTGCTCCTAGAGGCTAAACTTTATTCCCTGTCTGAGTTTTTTGTTCCACTCTTCAACAGGCATTTCTTGGAAAGGCCAGTACTCACATAAGTATAGCACACAGCAATCATACTGCATGTCCAGATGGTATGTAAATATTAATATTCACACAGCTTTTGTATGCACTGCAGATTACAAGATAATTAGGGGCTATATAACCATGTAACTCAGTTTATAATGAGTATGACAGTTATAGGACCAAACTCTGTCATTTTTCCAGGTCTCTTTAGAATCTTTTTTTTCCCCTCATTGTTTATCAAGAATTAATCATTTGGAGCCTGATCCAAAAACTCTGGAGCCAATGCAAGTCTTCCATTGACGGCCGTAGGCTTTAGAGTAGACTTCTGAGCATGTAAATTGTCTTAGATCTGTTACAAATTATCAGGTCTCATACACAAATATAGGGCACCAGCCACCCTATCCTTCAGCATAAAAAGCCTGTCTGTGACCATTCAAGGTGAGCATTGAAGGATCATTGCAAATGCTGTGGGTTATCAGAAACCTGGCACACAAGATCCACCCTTTGGAGAAGGTCAGGCATCCAGTTACTTAATGGACAAAACCTTTCATTTGGACACAAGACAGGCATGTCCTCATGCACTTTAGGTCACAGAAAGAGTGTCACTAGGCTATTAGGTCTAAGGACCCACTTAGGCATCTGAATTCACCTTGTGAATTTGGATGCTTTCTGTATGAGTGGTTTTGTACATGCCCTCTGCTTTCCACAGATTTATTTCTTTGTTTCACTGCTAGTGGTGGATGGGTAGCAAATTTGCAAAGAAGAGATGCCTATGAACAGATTTCTTCTCAGGTCCCCTTCACAGAACCAATCCATCAACAGAAGCTTTCCCACCACAGAAAAAAAAAAAGAAAAAAAAATGTTTATTTTTAAAGCAGGAGAAAAATGGCTGATGAATAACAAACAATAAATAATTAATGTTACTGTTCATATCTGGCCATTCTTGTTCTCAACAAAACATGACAAATCAGGTCGTAGCTATTCACTTTCACAGAAAGCACTTCAGAGAAATTCACAGATAGCAAACAAACAACATCTTAAGCTGCAACTCTGCTTAAACCAGAAGATATAAAATAATGTTTTATGGCACTCTTCCTAAACATGAAGAACAATATTGGAAGACTGTCTGATGGTGTTGCAGAACCTTACGTGTAAAGAGAAATCCATAAATGTTACAGCGAGACATGTTTCTGAGTGCTTTGAAGTGCAAGTGTTTCTCAGGTAAACACATGTGTTTTAGGTGTTTATTATTACAGTATGTTCTGAAGTCGTCTCTACTCCATACAGTTTTATAATACAGCAGGGGAAAACCGGGTCAAAAGAAATCTTAAAGTCAATATCACACTGCCAGGTTATTTAATGGTATGCACAAGAAAGCAATTGCAAAATTACCTCCAACTAGTCCATATTTTGCAACAATTAGTCGTTTATCCACTGTTTCTCGTTCTGCTCATAAATGATCCGCAGTGTGCGGTTTCACAACACAGTGACCTTCCATGCCCCGGCAACCTCTCCCCCACACCCTCTGCTCTTCCTTCTCTGCTCATTCATGCTCCCACCAGAACAAGCTGCCTCATGTTTGGGTAGAGTTTCATCAGTTAATAAGCTTTGAGCTACAATTCTAATTACATTTGTAAATATGTAATTCAAAAGCTCATACTTCAGTGATAGAATATGGATTATGGTTTTCCCTATTTGCCTAAACAACTTTGTATCTATCCATTGTATGATGCATTTCAAAACATTATCACTGGTACAATTTAAAATGTGATTTTAGCCATTATTTGAAAAAGGCAAAACAACGTGTCATTCATTTACACGAGTTTCCACAAACAGCAGTTTCCTTTGGAGTCCAGGAACAACACACGCAAAGCAGATTGAACAGTATTTCAGCTTTGATGTTGAGCGAACTTAAAGGTTTGCTGTTAAGAACTTCTACTAATAAAATTTCCCTTGCATGTAAATTGTCATGATTCAGTTGGATAATTACAGAGCATTCAAAGATTAGTGATTTGAACTACCTCTTCACTCCCATCAAAAGGTGCTCTTCAGCAATGCTTTTTCACTGCACCATAATCAGTAATACCCATTTCCAATTTCCATCCCAAGTTTTTTTCTCCTTATGCTTTAATACGGACTTCAAGGAAAAAAAAATGTTTAAACAGTGGTGCTGAATGGTTTTCCTAGGGGACTTTCTTTTAGTGTGAAAGAGTTGGGTCTTGATGTCCATTTAAGCCATCAAGGCCCATCTACCGTCACTATGAGAATGCAAACAAGGAGGTTTGCTATTCCTTATCACTTTCCTTTTGTCTTGAGGTCCGATGAAGAATGAGGCCTCTATGCCAGGCACTGTGCAAGGACCAACATATTGAATTGTGCTTAATGCAAATCAAGACATAGTGAAATACCTGTGAAGAGCAAAACACAAGTAAAACAGCAGTTCTCTGGTGTAGGAGCAGGATTGACCAGATGGGTCGGTCAGTGAAAGACAGAAAGCTGCAGTAAAGAGAGGTAGGCAAAGGGATGAGAGCAGTGTGATTCTCAGTTCCTCGTAAGCAGGAACGGAAGAGTGGAGGCAAGCAGGCGATCAGCCCAGGCAAAACTCAGGATGCCAGAAAGTGCTGGGCTGTGTCTGGCTGCAGCCTCCTGCCTGCTCCTCTGCAGGTTTCCCTGAGGGGAGCAGGGAGGATGAGGCACCCGAGCAGGGCTCTCCCCTGCACGCTTCTGGGTTCAGAAGGTTGCTGGCAAGCTGTTTCCCTCCCTCCCCTCAGCGCAGCAGGCCCGGTTTTGGACGCCTTTGCAGCTGCAGCTGTTTCTACCAGCTGGAATCAACCGTCCTGGCCACGTTCCAGCTCAAAAGCAATTACATTCTTGCAAGTGGATATTGCAACTTCCTGTCCTAAACAATCACGTACTGTTCCTCCGCGCTCCTCGCCAGCTGCTGTGCGCTGCCCAGGGCTGCCTGTAGGCACTGGGTGGGTCCCTGTGAGCAAGGTGGTGCTGTTGGTGTAGCAAGCCAAGATTGTTCATTTGTAGGTCTGCACGACATTTAGGAAGGTCAGGGAGCACTTCCCTCCAGCCGCTCCGGGGTGGATAACATTCAGCACATGAGCGCTGTAAGGGTGAGGTAGGCTAGCATCACCGCCTGAGGCAGAAGCTGCAGCAGAGGTCTTTTTTTTAACCTGAATCTTCCAGGGGAAATCTTCCCCTATGCCTAAATTTCATAAGACAAAACACCTCCATGAGCTGATGCGAGAACATCCTTGCTTTTGCCAAGCATTTCACGCTACAACCTAGCCCATAACACCTGGAAAAGACTTCTGTAAACTATCTTAGCACAAAAGGTGCTGAAGGCTTCCAAATGATTAAGTGGGAGTACGGAGCCCAAACTTACATGTGCAGTTTCCTAAAATTACTCTTCTAAAAATGTTCCCGTCAATCTCTAGTTTCTTCACAAATCCATGAGAAAAGGACCCCATACATAGATGCCAGAGAAAATCCAGTGTCTGTCCAAGCGCAACTCAAGGCACACTGCTCTGTTCCGAGTTTGCAACACAAGTGGCATGGCTCTGAAATCACAATGAGACTTTTGCATTTCTATGACTTTTTCCACCTCCAAGTACTTCAGAGACATTGATTCATTAAGCTCTCCATCTTAAGAAGAAGTCATAAGCACACAGTTCAGAGTAGCACAGAGAGAAGCACAGTATGCTGCAAGGTACAAGAATCACATGGGGATGCTGGAAAACCTGTACCCAAGCAAGACGATGCGACTTTGCTATAGAAAGGTCCGGAGTATTATGAGGACAGGGCTTCCAATTCAGAGAGACATCATCCTGGGTAACAAGCAGTGCAGTCACATCAACAGGTCAGGAAAGTCTTAAGTGCTCTTTTCACATAGGACAGTCTAAAAATGATTTTTTTTTGATTGTTTGTTTGTTTTTTTCTCTCCATATTGGTTCTATTTATCTCCTTAGTTCCTAGTCTGTATACCTTGCTCTCTATAATACTTTTTGATAGAATTATCTTTATCCCATTTTACAGAGACAAAGCAGCAAAGCCATTTATGCAGTTACACTGAGAGAAAAAAAATGTACAGGAGTCAGTCAGTATTTGAGTGTAGGTCCCTCATAGCATGGGGACACACCCCATCATCTTTTCTTTACTCTTGGATCAAGCTCTGCTTGCAGAATGCTGCAGAGAAGTACAGAGAAGACTGCAGTTTACCTCATAGAAACACCTAAAATTCACATAGCAGAACCATCCCTCAATATAGCTAGAAAAGCCTTGTAGATATTTTAGATATTTTCTAAATAAATTGCAGAACACTTCATTTCCCCAAACACTTTAATAATACTACATCAAGTGACATACTGGCATAAGAAGCATTGTGCAGGATTTTGCAAGAACAGCTTTTTTTTTTTTTTAACAGTCAGTCACATGGTCCTTCTACCTAGTGTTTCAGATTTGTGATAGGCTTCATCTTGGCTGACAGCCAGTTGGTCCTAAATATAGTGTAAAACCAAATATTTCAGTGTAAGTCTGAACAGAGATTTTTTTTTTAAACACATTCCATACAAGTGCTGCTACAGATGCAGCTAGAGTTAGATTTTTCTCCTCCAACGGAAGCATTACATCCCCTGCATTCCCAAGGTGATGCTATAGGAGAGCAAATACTGAATTACTATTACATAGTGGTTTGAGTGCCATAATTTATAAAAAAAAAGGTCTCAAAGTGTTTGAAAAGCACAGTACAGAAATGCATAAGGATAAATCATAGAGACATATACATTAAATATGGCACACCTTTAACATGCACTGACTGCCATCTTATAGCATATATACCTTGATATCAGGAAGCTACGTGTCATCTCCTTGTATCTGTTGTATATTCTGCTCTACACAAACACACTCTGTGCAGATCTGTGGCAAAACCATTAGATTGAGACGCTGAGAAGAAACTATAAATTGGGATATTTCACTGAGACTCCATAGGACTTCTCTCAGCCTCCAGGTTTCACTGGTTTTTTGTGGTATTTTCACTTGTTTATTGTTTCTCATGTAAATGCTGTCTCCATGATGTCTCCATCTCATGATGATGAGAACTCTCAGATGATATCTAGCCTCCTTTTACTTTCCATGTGAGAACCTTCCTTACTCCTCTGAGTAACTCACCTTTTCTCCACGTCTGTTCCCAAGAAGCTCAAAAAGAAAGAAAGAAAAAGGCCCTAAAAAACAAACAAAAAACACCACCAACAAAAAAAAAATCAAAAAACACCCTTGTTCACCCTGGTTCAAAAAGTGGCAATTTTCTGTCAGCTTCACGATCATTGCTGGCTCAGTGATGTATTTGGCTGGTGCCTCAGCCTTGCTTAAAAGGAAATTTTTAAAAATTTGTTTTTAATTAGCTTTTTTTCCTTTTGAACTTTGAACAATAATAAAATTCAACTGAATCAAAGACAATGTCCTTCACTTCCTCCCTTGCTGGCTTCACATTCTTACACAACTTCCAACACTTTATAACATCATCCAATTCTTGATCAATTTCCTTTCAATCCTCCAACATACTTTCTCCCATAAGTCATCTTTGTTTAATTTCTGTTTCTTGAATAACATACTGCCACACATCATCACATGTCTGTCTTTGTCTTTCTCTCAGAGCTTGGAGCATGGCCTATTCTACAATACAAATAAACAGGAATTTAAATATGAAGTAACTACTGCAGTAGAAAAAAGCAATAGGTACTTGACATGGACACACACCGTGGAACAGGGATTTCCAAAGAAATCTATCTCTGTTAGCTTTGCGAGTCCCATTAAAAAAAAAAAAAATCCTTTTATACAAAAATGGAGACAGTTACCAGTCATGAAAGGAATTCTTCTTTTTCTAATGTAATCTGCCCGTTCCTTGTGTTTTCTGCACCATTGCAATGGCCACAGACAGAACAAATACATATTTTTTTTACACTTACTACACTTACATGTCTTTTGAACTAACTTTATTGGATGTCACATGTTTTATTCACTTGGGGATTTAGACTGTCCTTAATTAATTGCCCTTTAATAACAGATGATGCTGATCAGAAGTTTAAAGAAAATAAACAGGCAATTCCGCTTTTTTTTTTTTTTAAGCTTCTCGTTGAGAAGGGAGAAGGGCACTTAGGGAGTGCCCTTCTAAACTCAGTCTGTTTTGTTGATAAGAGTCCACCACAACATACCAAGTGATCAGCTAAGCAGAAAGGGAATTAATGGGACTTCGAACCTGCATAGTTTAGGTAGAAGCTCCCTCCCTGTCCATTACAGCAGGACATTTTAATTTTCTACCCACAAAATCTAATGAGCAAAAAAGAACAACATTTAGGAGATGACATTTTCCAGGGTTACACAGCTGTGTTAAATCTATTAAACAGCAGCTAAGATCTCCATACTTCACTATAAATCAGTAAATACCATACAATGGGAAAGAGTTTTTTATAGCCATTGCTTTTACTTTGAGCTGTAAGTTTACAGTTTTTCAGATTTGGGGAAGAGACGCTTTACTCCAAAGTCATTATTTTTCTGTCAAGTTCTGTGCCAAATGTAAATGCTGGATGCTCCATTCCTATCCCAAGCTACTATCGTATGCTTTCTCTATTTCTGCAGCTGAAAAACCCAAATGCTTTTAATCCACCACCATTTATAGAGTGATGCAGAATGAATATCACTTGTTGATACACTGCTTTTGGTCAGGTGCAGGTTAATCACACCTCCAGCACATGCAAAAACAAAGATATCTCATTGCAATCCCTGATGTCTTTCTTCTCAGAACATAAATGTTTAGGGTTTTTTTAATTTTTTTTTTTTTTATCCATTTTTTCATAAGTAACATGGCCACTGACCTGAGACATGGTATGGCCACGTGGTTGGCCGTACATGCTGCAACATTTCCCTTTTCACTTGCCAGGTTTAGCATAGGAGAGTGATGGTCTCTGTGGCCAGCGCAGTCACGCTGACACAAGGCCAGATGGAGGCTTTACAGAATAACATCCCTGAATAGATCGGGGAACCTTCCGCCGGATCAGAGAATAACTCAGGGTGGAAGGGACCGCTGGAGGTCACCCAGTCCAATCCTCTGCCCAGAGCAGGGCCAGCTTCAAATTTAGATCAGGTTTCTCAGGGCGTTCTAATCTCCAAATGGGCCGGTCTCTGACTGTATGCAATAGGGACATTTCCTAGAATAAGAACCATATATAACAGCTTTCCAGTAAATCCGGAGAAGCTACAGAGCAGGTTTAATTCCAACCACTACACTTTCACCATTCGCTACTTCCACTACAGAAGATCCTTTAAGCTTTCCTTAGACATCCATCTCCCCTTTCTTATCAAACAGAATAGGGACAGTCAGATCAACTTGGTAGTAGTTATAGACAAGCAGAGGCTTAAGTTTATTCTTAGAGAATACTTGCACAGTAGTAGCCCATCTGCAACATAGCTAGGTTGCCTTCAGGCTGTCCTGTCCCTGCGACGTCCCACTAGTTTTCCTCTCTGCAGCCAAATGACAATTTGTGCCATCGTGCAATGCAGCTGAAGCATTAACTAGAACAACCCATGACATTTGCTGTTGCATATATAAAGCTTTTTTGCATATATAAAAACAAGTAAAGGCCTACTAGAAAGCAAGTATCTTGGACCATATTTGAGGCTTCGGGCTCAGATAAGTCTCTTGTTGATACAGCTGTGATTCCCTTAACACGAGTCATTCTGGGAGCTGGCAGTAGCACATCTCCAGCAAAACCCCAGCGCCTTCTACAGCCACATAGCAGTCCAAGGCACCTTCTCACAGGGCTCTTCCCCCAGCTCTAACATAATGGAGAAGTCAAACAGCTCGCAGCCTGAGCTGCTTTGGAATTAAAGGAGAAACAAAGTGGCAAAATGCAGGAAAGAAAGAATAAAACTGTCATAGTGGTGGGAGAGTTACATCTGGAAGAGAAGATCAAAGGACAATCTGTTCGTCACAACATCATTCTGGTTTGTTGTTTTTGTCGTTTGGGGCAAGAGGAGAATATTTCGTGTTGTTCTTCCTTCTGTGTGGACAGTGAAAGTAGAAGTTAATTTAATTTTCAGGTTTCCAGCTCTGCATGATAGACACACCGCTCCTTTAGTGCCAATACCAAATTCCATTGAGGGAAAAAGGTTAAGATACATAGATAGTTCCAGTTACCTCCCCACTCTTTATAAAAAGACTTGAAGATATCCTGTGTGTGTGAATATGAAGCTGGAAGAAACGTAAGTCAGGGTGATGACTTGACAGAAGAACTAAACCAGACAAGATACTATTTGCTCTATTAATAGGCAAATTAGAGTTTGCCCCCTTTAACTTCTCCTACTCGTATTGCTCCTGTTACAATCACAGTACAAGGGGTTTTGTACAAAGCAGCACAAAATGTTCACTAAACCCATGCATAAAACAGACCACAGACACTTGCATCCTAATTCCACTTTTATTATTCTCAATAAAATGGAGCCTTTGAAAACCATAAAGGATCAGCAATACTAACAAATAGATTTTCCAGCTGTTTTAGACCTAATGAATAAATGACTAACGCACAGGTAAAACAGTTAGAAAACCAAACTCAGTTTAATTATATATAGAACAGTGATGGACAACCTCATGCCAATCTCTTACTTATACCAAAAAAGGCATCACGGTACCACTGAACCCCTGGGAGGAGGGAAGTAGCCTGAAGTCTCCAGCAAGCAAGGCTGGAATCTCTAGACACCTCTATAGGACAGAGACCATTTAGGGACTCTGCAAGGGCACCAGTGTACAGAGGTGTATGTTCCACTTCAATTTCAAGCACATGAGATCAAGATTTTTTTGTCCTCCCCTTCTTTTCCAGGATACTCTCATCCCATGGATCTATCACCACACAGCAGTTTTGCACTTTATTGGGCTAATGGAGGATCTTCATCCAGAGGGTAAGCAGGGAGGGCAGCTCAGGTGACATGCAGCATGCGAAGGGCAGAGGACAGTGCAGAGCTGGGCCACTCCAGGCTATCCAGGGCAGCCCAAAGCAGGAGTCGAACAGAATCCAGGATAATATCAGCACCTCATCAGTTTGATATCATTGATTGCACATATTTGGATCACAGTACTTGGGGGCATTGGTAGATCAGCCACTACAAAGCCAAAGCCTCCAAGCAGCATACAGAATTTAGATGCACAGCTCCCATATACTTCAATGAGAATGATGCATCTGTCTCCCGCGGTAGCTTTGAAGTTCACGGCCAAAAGTATTCTTAGCCGCTACTGTCATGCATGTCCCCAAAGAGACAAAAAAAGAAGGCGCGAGCATGTGAGACCGAGAAGCGGACATGGTTGAGGAAGTGAGAGACCAAGCAGAGCCTGATCTGGGAACCCTGCAGAGACGGATCATGTCCCTCAGGCTTTATGTTATCAACACTTATTTGGAGGTAAAGGACAGACTTCTTTGCTCTCGGCAGAGCAAGCGCGCCATCCTGGCGCTATGGGTTGCTGACACCAAATTGCTTTCAGTAGCATTTCTGTCTCATTAAAGTTCGCCCAGGTATCCCTCCCTGACCCAGCAGACACAGGGAGAGAAGCAACAGCAGCTAAGAGGACATGGCCCAGTGCAGACACAAAGGGGACAAGGCTTTTCAAAGGCTAAATTTGAAGATATTCCAAGTCATGTTATTAGTTGTTTGCGTTTTTACTAGTGACTGGATGTGAAAAGGGAGAAAAACAGCCCCTTAGGGAAGTGAAAATAACCCCTTTGTATCAATACCTCCCCTTTCTTTGTGTTGTTGCACTCCAATTTTACTCTGACCTGCCACAAAAGGTTGAATTTCCCTTCCCGGCTGCACCTGCCTTCTTTGCTTTGCGTGTGGTCTCTTGCTGCACCACAACACTGCTGTCCTCTCTGTTTCCAGCTCAGGAGGCCTGGAAAGGAACGGTTAGCACATATGAATAATAATAAGAGGGTCGCAGACTCCCTTGCAACCTTGAATTGCTTATTCACTGGGTTTAAAAAAAAAAAACAAGACACAAAAAAAATAAAAGAAAAGGTGTGAAAGTGCTGTGCAAAGAGCCACTGCAATTGGATATGACTGCCTTCTCCTTGCGGTACTCAACCAATAAAATGGAGCAAAGCATGCAGAGCTCACTGTGCTGAAGAGGTAATGCCTAGGAAGCAGCTCCTGCACTTTGGAGCAATCCTCTGTCTAGTAAAGGCACTGCTCAGAGAGGAGGCAAGATCTGCAAAACGCTTCAGAGGAAGGTTATGTAGGTCATAGCAATAAAGATGGTCTAAAAGGGCCTGAAAGCTTAGTAAGAAGTCAAGGTCAGTAATGTTGAGTAATTAACTTGTTCTTTTCCTTTTTTTAAATTTTTTTTTTTTTTTTCTAATCCTCATTGTATCACCAAGGTCAGAATGCCAGTCTGAACATGCATGGTGCTTTATATCCTTTGTTAGCAGCCCTCGCAGCCTGATAGTGTGAAACTACTTTCTCATGTTGGCGCTCTATTTCCACAAATCCTGGAAGTCAAATAACTCCTGGAATAACAGAGGGCATATTAGATTGCTGACTAGGGTTGATATTCGTTTTCATTATTTGTACCTATAAATAGGGATGATCTTTTTTTCTGGGATATAGTCTCATGTAGAGCAGTATCTTTTCCTCAGATGGCATCAAGAGGCACAAGGCAAATTTAAAATCCTCTCTGCTTTCCCTCCCTTCAAAGCTGCACTCACAAAAGACGAGACAGATGTAAAGATAACAAATCAGGCTGCTACGTATGAGGCCCAACAAATCTGAACTTTCCAAGTGTTAAATTCAACCCGAAAAGAACCATCCCACGTGAAAATACATTCCTACATATGATCCTACATATTATGTGGTCCTACTCTTTTGTCGCCTTTCTTCTCCCAAAATAAAACACAGGTTTACTGGATGAAAAGAGACTGTATGTATATACTAGCAGGTTTTTCACAGTACTCCAATATCCTCATGACTGACAGCTTTAACTATAGTGGTGACATGTATTGGTAATAAATAACTATTCAGGATTTTTATTGTTTTGTGGTAACACAATCTTTACATTTCTAGAAGACCTCTTTTTTAAAGACAGCAGAATAAATTCTTAACTGCATAACTTTATCTGAGGACCACAGATCTCAAACATTCAAAAAAAAAAATCACAAGTTAGGTCCTAATGTGTGGTCAGCATTAATTAACTTGGGGTGTTTCTTGATTCTGAGCCAGAGAATCCCATTTCCGAGAGAGTCTTCCTAACTAATCCATCCAAAACTCATTCCCTCAGTCAGGGAAATTCTGATTCTTTTGCAAACCTCTGACTCCAAACACTTCGGGTTTATGGAACATAATTGATGCCGAGAATTAAATCAGTGTCAATGATCTGCTGAACAGTAACAACTCTGCAAACAAAACTAGTTTTTATTAGTTCAATAAGCCCTGAAACAAAGGCATAGAAAACTATAAGTAAAACCAATTGGTCATGTTCTTTAGACTATACATTCTTTGGAGTAGATCCTGATTCTTGCTTTGTGCAGAGTTTGGCATTCAGAACCCAGGTCACAGTCAGGACCATAATGTACTACCAAAATTTATGCACGTTCAAAAGGAGGCCAAATCCGGTCAACTATGAGGTATCTGCTGCTGGACTGCAAATATTCAAATATCTATTTAGGCAGCAGGATTAAGGAAAGCAGACATGGAAACTAAATTCTTTCCAGCCAGATGATTCAAACTGAAATGTGGTTAAATCGTTAATTTCATTAAAATACACTTAGCATAAAAAAAAAAAAGACACACACACTACGGGAAACATGCTGCATGGTAGCCAGCAGTGCAAAATAGGACAGAACATTTCCAGCACTATTGTAAAGGAATTGTGTCTGTTTCAGAGAGTATTTCATCTTAGGAAAGAAGAGTCAGGAATATAAAACCAGATTTTAGCTAATATGCAGCAGTCCTGAAGTTTCTCAGATCTGCACCTTTCTCTCAAGGCTGCCAATAAAAAGAGCAATTCCCAGAGATTACACACAGCTCAAACCATTGTCAGAGCATAGTTCTGGAGTGTCACATTAAATACTAAATTAGGCTTTGAAATTTCTTCATCTCTAAATTTTAATTAAGTGAGCTTGCTTTGACTTTGAATTTAGGTTATTGCAAAATTAGCTGTTTGGACCATATACGGGACAAAGATAGGTGGATGTATTCATTTCTTTTAGTTGTGCATCCTCAAGAAGCAGCCTCCAGTTCTTGGGAAGATTTCATGAGCAGGACTACTGCACGTCTGAGGGCTTTTGCAACAAGGCAGCTCTCAGAGCTGCACACAGAACGTGTCTTGGGGCCAATTCAGAAGAAAAAAAATACTGTCTTAAATACCTCCATTTTAGGAGACATATACTAACGGAGAGACATGTACTAACAGAGAAAAGACTGAGCAGCAAGTTTTCCATTTCACAGAAGCTGTGATCACAAGTATTGTAGTCAGCCTGGCTCAGGCAGCAGCACTGGGCAGGGGTTAAGAGTACTGGTACCGTCCATCTCTCCCAGCCATTTGTTTAGCAGTCAGAAAAAGAGCTCAGGGAGTAGCAGACCATCTTCCAATGGCAGATGTCCTTTCCTGGGTATGAGACCTGTTGTGCAGTCAAGACCTCGAATGCAGTCAAAACTACCAAAGTTACTCAGCCTCACAGCTGCTGTATTTCAAATAATAGAATTAAAAAACAAGGTAGAGCTGCAAACCAACACTGGCCAACGCTGGCATTCATTCTGCAACAGCTCAATATTCACAGAGGTAGGGCCTTTACAAAGCTATCGGTGTCCCTTGGTAGCCTTCAGGCATAGATTGCCACTGAACATTTTGTTGCAGACTGCACCACACATGCAGCCGTTGTCACAGCTGGTGTGTGCCCCTTTAGTCAAGGCAGGCACTCGTCTGTCTTCGCAAAGCAACCTCATGCTCTCATTTCGACAATGCAGGTCAATGCAGGACAAAGCACGGATCCATTCCACTTGACAGTCTGGAGAGGTCTCTACCTATGTGTAAGCTTCTATTCAGCCAAATGAGCCTAGAAGACTGCCACAGCAAAGATAGTGTAATCTATAAAATGTATTGCGAGATAGAAAAATAATCAGTCTGCACCCCTGAAGTATCCTGGCCTAGAATGAAGAATGAATTTGTTTCTAGGACAGATCTCTTGAAGAAAACATGCATTTTCCTCTGAAAGATTTCCTTTGCTTCATCATTTGTGCTTTATTCTTAAAATTTCCCTTTAGAAAAAAAAAACAAAATTCAGCTTCAGGGATTTCAGGATTGCTTCACTGTCAGACCTGTTTAAATCATCTACACTGACTGAAAAAAATAAGCTCCAAAGGGACTGGGCAATAAAGTCATATGAAAGCTGGAGCCAAGGACCTTTAGACTATTCTGCATTTGCAATATGCAATTATTAGAGCATCTCTGCAGCAGTCTGGCGTGGCGACCTCAACTTGGGTGCAAGGGAAGGATGTAGGCTGATTTGAGTACTCACAACAGGTAGGACAGGTCTCAGTGGGGGCTGTCCAAAACCTACAACATGTGTGTGGGCCGTGATATTTGATGTACTTGGTATCCGCTCTAAAGAGCTCAGAGGCCAGCTAGGCAAGTCAGAGGTCTGGAGGCAGCATACGTAAAGGTAACAAATTCTGCTCTCCACTGGAAAGGAGCAAAAAGTGGTAGGAGAAGTCAGCTCAAAGTTTTATTTTTCTCTTTCCAACAGAAACTTTTCTTTTAAATCACACAAAGTCAGCATGCTTCATATTTGAAGAAGGATTCACAGTCACAGCCCTGATGAACACAAGCCTACGTGTTCCTGTTGTGCAGAATACAGTAATGCCCAGTCCAAGGTTAAGGGAGGTTCTCTACTTGCACTCTTGCTTTCTCAGCCCTCTTCCTTATCTTAAGGAATACAGGGCTGAAAGCATTTCTAAAGCTTGTCCATGCTTGGTATCTGCTACAAGTTATGATACTAGCTATGCGCCACTGTTATAGCAAAGGGACGATGTGGATTGCTGAAGACACCCACTTTAGGCGGCAGTGGAAATACTGAGGGTGGCTAGGTGTGAAGCAGGGGGCTTTAAATGGACAGAATTGAGGAAGATGCTACCTTACAGTCATGGTTTCCCTACTGACAGAGTAAAGTTTCCTCAAAAACATGCCATTACTGACCATATGCACTCATGCTAAAAGCATAACTTTAAACTGCCTGAGAGCACTTTTAAGAAATCAGCCAGAACTAACGTGAAAGGAAAAAAAAAAATCATTAAAACATTCTCAGAGCTTCCTAATATGTCCTGAAACAGTGTTCTTATATATAGGAATGCTAGGGGATTAAGATCCAATATCTCATGATCTACCATGTCTAGGAACAAGTACTTTAATACTATTGGAAGTGTGCCCTCTTGGACTTTTGGCTGCATATTTTTTCATCTCAAGTTCTAATGAGTGACAAACTTCCATCTCCCACCCAAATACTCTGTGTCGACATGATCCTGGGCATAATTTTGTTTTAAAAGTCTCTGTTTTGAGGAAAATTAGGTTATTGGTTGGGGTCCAAGAATTGCTGTTTTAAGACAACGCCTTTTAAAAGCAATTTAGAAGACTGGCATATTAGCACATAGCAAGCTGCATCAAATGCAATTTATCACAGGGCTCTCCAAATCATGGGTGTGACTTGCTCAGCTTTCCTAAAATGTGATAGTATGTGGCAAAAATGTTATGCCACTCATCTGGCCACCAGTACAACACATACCTAAGTCTACTATTTGTGATTAATGATGTAACACCAACTCATGCCAGTAGGAATTTGTAGCATACTAGCCCAACATAGATTCTGTTTATAACACTGTTTATCCTTTTTCCCTAAGCTCTCTCACTAACACACATTAGTTAAGATGAAAATGTCAGTGCCTCTAACACAATTTATTTCTGAACGCTAGTTATTTTGAGAGAAAAATCAGCAAGCACCTAGCTGCTAGATTATGCAGGTCTATTTGTCTTTACAAAAAAGTCATTCCACAGACAGGTTTTTTTAAACCCAGCTCACTCCACCCAAGTTTTTTTGGACATGCCAATTAGGATATTCTTCAGTAATGTTTCCAGAAATGCTTTACCACACTCAGCCACACAGCCCAAGCAACCCCTTCATGTCAGCCTGGCAACCAGAATAAAACTCCTTAGAGAAAGATAACACCTTGTAAAATGGTTTTCAACATGACTGTGTCCAATAAGCACCATAGCACTGCAGGGATCACTTAAAACAGCCCCAGGCATGGTTGTATCATTGTTTTCATCAACTCACCTCCTAAAACTCACCTTTGCCTCCCCAGATGCACAAGGACAAACTCCACTCTAAGTCATCAAAGATAGGATTCCAGTTCTAAGCATCACTAGTGACTCCTTGCATCAGAAGAAACATCCATACTTGAGAAACAGCCACCTTCTCCTATGGAACTAGGTTTAATTAAAAATACGCAATGAATACCTAATTCAAAGAAGAAAAATGCTATTAGTCACAACAGCTATCTCCTTCAATTACATACACTAATACTCCTTCCCTTTTGTACTAATAATTCATCTCACAGCTTTGCAATTTCTTTATCCAACTTAGAGGCACATACAAGCCTAAGGATGAACAGCGCTAGACCAAGACAGCCAGAAATACAACCCTATGCAACTATCAGAGACAAGAAATATTTTGAGGCTCATCATCTTCAGTGACTGCAGTCATACTGTAGCTATAGATGCAATCAATCATCTTGTTGGAGATTTCTGGATAATGTGCTAATAGTTTTCATAAGCTTGTCTTTGCTGGCTTTGTGGCATCAACAAAGACACAACAAAGCACAGCTTTTGCTTTGGAATCAGACAGTGCAGAAGAATCCTGAAAGGGCAGCAAGTCACAAGTAACCGACGTGCATGTCATTTGCCGCCAATTATTGCATGTATTTCTATATATAATCAGTATAAAGCAATATACACTAACACATCCTGCCATACAGATATAGAGTCAAGCAGAGTATGCAAACTGTGACCACAGCAAGTGCAGTCCATTTTCAGAGGGGAAGCTTGTCCCTGACACAACCCCCAGGCTGCATCTGACCGCGCAAATGAGCAGTAACAGGATATGCTAAAGTGCCAAAGGTGGGCTAGCAGAGAAAGAGCTTGTACAGTTACACTAGCAAATGGGTAGGGGGATCCTACCAAAAAGAAAGCTGACAAGGTGAGGGATATTGTGCGTTTAGTGAGATATAAAAGGTTTTGTATGAGCAATATCAGCTTTTAAGATGATTGATGCTTAGGAACTGGCTACAGCTTCCTGCAAACATCCTCACCCATGTTTCTGTCATCAGTTGAAGAGGGGTTTTTACAGCAACCACTGGACCCCATTCACTTCCCTTTTGCTGCTTTCGATATCTTCATCCACGCTGGTCTTTTCAAGAGGAGGAAAGAGAATGGCAACACGAAAATCAAGTCTTGCACAAATCAACTAATTCGCCATAAGTACACTTACCCTGTAAGTAAATCCCTTCCCTGTACATCATGCCAATCGCCATTCAAGTAATGGCAATGTTGGTTGCTGAAAATATTTGACATGTACCAGTTAGGCAGCACAAAAGTGGTTCAATGGAGGTGCAGATAGGAAGTCTGGAAAAATCTTTTTTTTTATTATTTTATCCCTAAAAAAGAAAGTAAAGCTGTGCAATTAACTAATATCTTTATCGACCATATAATGAAAAAATGCAATTAGAAATATTGCTTGCAACCTACTACTCTACTCAATGTATTTGAGTATAGGCTCTGTTGGAAAACAGCACAAAGGAAGTAATCATATTAGTATTAAATACAGTTACACCAGTTCAGTTAGGCCACTCAAATCATTTCTAGAGCATAAGACTAACTCCCCAAGTGAATGAAATCATTATAGCAATCTACTTTTAAAATCTATCTGTTGAAAGCATGGCACTGAAAGCTTTGCTTGAAAATGAAAGACATAACTGTCTGGCAAAAAAGGATGCAAAATGAAAAAGAAACTCAGAACGGCAGACATGGCTACCACAGATAAGAAACAATAAAAGCTAGTCCTTCACAGCCAAAAATTTATGCTACTATAAAACAAAAATGACCACCCTCAAACTATTTTCATTCAGTGGAATACTGAAAAGCCTCTACAGAAAACAATTTCATTTTCAAAATTAATCACATATATCTGAGTGCACTTTGACTTCATGAGTATATTCACACACACTCTTTGGCATCTTGATTTTTTTTCCCTTGTATTACAGCAAAGTTTGGAAGCTATGTGTAAGAATAGGCTCCCCTTTTACTGGATATGCCAGTTATATAGGCATTGAGATGTACGTATTTTCACAGACAAAACTACTTTTGCGGCAAAAACAAGTTTAGAATTTGATGCGCAGTAATTGACATACTAAAGATGATTTTAGTGTAACAACAAATGAAAAAAGCTAAGCTTCTCAAATTATCTTTCTTTCAGCTGTACAGCACAGCATTCTTTATATCCTCCTTTGCTTTCTAAGTGTGCTCATTAATATAGTACTGCTTATATTACATATATACCATAATACACATAGGAAGTGCAAAGGTATACAGCTTTTTACTATCCAGACTTCTGCATATTTAAATGCACCCCATTTTTTTTTTCCTCTCAACACAGAGAAACGTAATTCATAACAGTCACTTGACAGGAGGGTAACACAGGAAAAATTAGTGTGGAAACCATCAGGACTTGCAGAACCAGCCAGCTTCACTTCTACCAGCTGCAAGAATATCACAGAAGCAAAGAATCCAGCACATCTCAAATTTCAAAGCAGTTAAAGCTAAACGAAAACCCTGCCAGTGCCATGTCTACTGTGACTAGTCGTCCTTATTTCCAGACTTCATTACAGTAAAATGAATGAAGGAAAACCGTATATGAGTACAACACCATTACAAGGTCACCTCCCAAAAAGGCAAGTCTTAACTGGACAGAAGCTGTCATGAGAGAGAAAGAGGGACTAAGGAACAAAAGTGTCTGTTCCATCCAATCTTGTTTTTATTGTTTATAAAAGTGATATTCATAGGCCTTGGTAAGGTTTTCCGGGATATAATGAAAAAAATTCCCAAGTTAGCTTCCTTGACTTCCTCAAGTTTGTCTAACAAGAAGCTTTTTAATAACATAAGCAAACATCATTGAAACTGAAAAGCATAACAGCCTGCCAGGAGCTCACTGGTGAGATCCTATTGCCTTCCTCATGGGCCTTTTTTTTTTTCTCCCCTGTCCCAAGCACAGATCAAAGAGGATGCAGGAGCTGCATATAATCAGCCTCAGACTTCTTCCTAAGAAGTTTAGTCAGCCCAAGCGCCAAAAAGGTGCCAATGGTCAAATAGAAGGGTTGGATCCTTTATCCCATCCTGCAAGGCTTTCCTCATCATGCAGTAACTGAGGAGATGTCAGCCATCTGGAGAAGTTCTCCTGCTGCTCCCTCTGGAAAGAAGCAGTCTTCTGCACTCTGAAGGCAGTAAAAATCTCATGATTCAGTTGGCAGCAGAGAGGTCAGTCACAACCCCTTGCAGGTGGTCAAACCCAGAAAAAGATGGGAGAGCTCACAGGGAGGAACAGATTCCACATGAAGGACAACCAAGGCAAAAAAAGAAGCCCTGGAAGGCTCTAAGGCTCAATCTCTCCCAAAATTGAGATAAAAGAACAGTCTGGGAGATGCCCCTTTGACCTCCAGCAGGCTTTGTGAGGTAATGCAGCTGGGCACTCCAAGCTTTGGTCACTCTTTCAAAGCGCAATACTATTCCCCATAACTCCTCCCTTTGGCCTTGCAGGAGATAAATTCATCTTTTTACTTTCCCACTGCAAGCGGGGAGGACAGACAACTTCGTATATACAATGCAAGTACGTTTTTCACTCACATTGTACATTTTTGTCCCTTAGGTAGAAAAACACAGATATGCAAGTCAAACATTATCTACTTCCATTCCTCTACTCAGCAGGCCATTACACAAAGTCCTTATGTGCCTGGGCACACTTACCCAACAGATAATCAGTATGCAGCTCATAATATAAGATACAAGTATTTCATTAGAAAAACAGGGGGAACTATACAAAGCTTATTTTCATAATCACAGAAAATAAAGGGTCAACTATTCTGCACATTTTCACATTGATTTTATCTTCCAGTCTTCCTTCTACATTAATTAGCATTTGCATAATAAGGATTATAAAAATGGACAACATATCCACATTGCAGCCTAAGATACGTAAATGCAGAGAGCAGAAATTAAAATGTACTTGCTCCGCAGAGAACTAGAAATTTACAAAGAGGAAAAATTTTGATGTAGTGTACGCATAATTAAATGCCAAAAAAAGTATTCTCCAAAACAAACAAAAAATTTCCTTTGTCTAGAGCAAGAGGGTGCTAGGTAGCTGGTTTTATAAGCAGAGAGTTTCAAAATTCGTACTGATTTTTTTAAAAACATAAAATAAATCATTTTAAGCTCACAATTTATGTTTTCTTGATAGGAAAACATCTAAAGAAGATATTTTTTTTTCTGCTAGGGAAGGACTGAAGCATACCAACAATGACTTTCACTGAGAGACTTCATATTACTTAAATTTGGTTCAACTGCTTTTTCCTGTAAAATACAGAAGAGCTAAGAAATTTTCCATTTTCACCTTCTATTTTTAGAGTAGAATTCACAGGATATCCAAGCCTTCTCCCAAATAGAAAAAGTAAAATATAAATACTAGTAATAACACTCAGGTGCTCTCTGTTTTCATAAGTGCAATAGTGTGAACTTTTCATATTTTTCCCTCATTATGAATGTGCAATTTTAACTGAGCAAAGGTAATTACACTAAAACCCAACAGAAGCTTTTTACATAGTTGAGTCCACTGTGCCCTTCTTTACAGATTGTTGGACAGGTGTTTTTACTAGACAGAAATCCTAGAAAAAAAAAGATCATACCATAATGCTCTCAAAGCCAGCAGGCAGGAATAGTGAGAAAATTATGAGATATTGGATCAAGCAAAGATTTTTCAAAGAAAGACATTTTTAACAGAATCTCCTGGAGTTTCTCTATAACTCTTCCAGAGGCTGCCGTGTCATTAGCACATTTCCTCTCTAGGAACAGGAAAGCCCTTACTATAATTAAAAAAAATCCTGAATCATTAAGAAAGATGACCTACTCATGTTAAAAAAGGTTTCTAGGAAAAAATGAACGTGTTTGTTTCTTATGCTGGCTGGCAGGGAAGCACCTGCTGCAAGCAGGAAATGAACTGAACTGAGCAATCTAAGGCAGCAGATGAAAAACCACCTTTTTTTTTTTTTTTTTTTTTTTCCTCCAGTATGAAATTTAATGTTTTAAGCAATTTTCAGTTAGGACATTTTTTAAAAATTGAGATGACATTTTTTGTGAGCAAAACTCATTCCAGTCAGGCTTGTGTTCATGCCTCCTGATACCCTTGGAGGGAACTGAGCCCAAACTCAGGCGGGTGAGGGATTCCCAGCTGCATCTGCAAGAGCGAGGGCTAGACCAACACACAGGAGGGAAAACAAGACTCATTTGCTGATTGTGGCTTGTGTTCACTTGCATTATGTAATGCAGGAGGAAAACATCTGCAGAAAAAACATCCTAGAGAAGCCCCTCTCCCATCACACTGGCATAGCAGCACCAGGGCCAGGATGAGGATGGAGGAAGGCCAAGCCTCTTGGCCATTTGGCCCGACCCTCTTGGCTGTGGTGTTCCCCTCTCTGTCACCAAATTGTAAAATGGGAAACAGTCTCACAAGATTTGTTCCTTCCACAAATGAGGAGGGAACTGGAACCGATTTATTTTACGTAAGCCTTACAGTAAAAGCTCTGCCGTCTGAAGCGACAAGGAATGCTAGTGGTGAAACTGCGCGTCTGGACTGAGTCTACACATGAGCCCAGGTCTTATCACCCCCACTGTTAAACTCAAAGCATATGATGCATGGCCACTGCAAAGTCTGTGGAAATTACTTTTAATTAAATGAATATACATAAATAAACTGTAATGCAATTAAAGGCAGAGGGAGGAATCCTAGCTAGAGAATAAGGACATTGCTCTCTTTCTAAACCAGTGCTTACCCCAAAGCTTGCAAATAAAATACTGCTCAAGTCAGTCAAGGGTTAAAACTTTGCTACCTTGCCAGAAATACATCTAAATTCACTCTCTGCTGTAACTGAATCCTGCCGCAGCTCGGTCTGTCTCTTAATAGGCAGTATTACCATAACCCTGAGAAAAGTTCTTAAATAACCCTGTTTGCTGTGAATACACAGAATGATACCTTACACGATCAATATCTACTTGTGTCTTGGCAAATGTTAATCAGGCATTTTCCAAATTAGAGCAGTTTCAAATATGCCAACCATCCAGCTAATCAGCACCAAAGTCATAAACCCTCTGGCAGCAATGAAAGTAACACCTAGAAAGCTAAAATGAACCCCAGTGCTCCTTAAAGAGACCTACAAAGAGCAGCAAGGAAAGAATAAATAACAGGGCTTTCTGCCTTCTGTCTCTTCCTAGATGCCTGCCTCATGAGGAGCCACATTCATTGTTAAATGTTACAAAAAAACAGCAAGTATGTGCTCCAAACCATGGGGAGACAAGAGAGGATTGCCCCAGGAGGCTTTGTTTTGATGAGTCGCTGTCTGTGAGACAAGGCAGGAGGAGAGGCACTACAGCCTGGGAGCATCCTGGGAGAGGAAAAGGATGGGAAGAGCATCTCACAAGGGCTACCACAATCTCCCAGGTGGGCTTTCTCTACTACAAGCCACTGATAACTACCAGCGGGGGAGAGGAGGTAAAAGATTTGAAGGAGGTCTCCTTATTCCACAGCCGTGAGGAGACACAGGAGAGCCAAGGAGCAACCACTCTACTCAGCCAACAGAGGAGGCACCAAAAATAGACCCTACACTATAGGCCAGTTGGCCTGATATGGCCTTTATGTTTTATGGATGCTGCGGTGCTAAGGTTGTCTCTGCTCTGTGGGTTTCTCAGTGAGGACTTAGCTATTCAACTATTAAAACATAACCCAGCTGAAAGCTGGTGCAACTATTTTTGGTATCCAGGAGCTCAAAAATAATTTTTCCTCACTATTCATGAATTATAAAGAAAAAAGCCCCCAACAACAACCAGATATACATTCACCACCCTAAACTGAAAGCTCATCTGTTGTAAGTCATGAAGTAGCAATTTAATTTTATTTAAAAATGGGCAGTTACTAGAACTAGGAAAGACGAGTAGTATTAGAATTATGCATTAGAACTATCTACTGCCTTTAAAAAAGAAACACTCTCATAAACATCACATAGAGTTACATTTGAGGTTGGTATTGCTAATAGCGAGCAGACAACCCAAACTCTGTCTAATCTCAGCTGAAGTTGGACAAGTTTCCTGCAATCATTCAGACATAGAAAGTTTGTAAATATTTTGCAGCTTTTTATATTTGCCTGAAATTTAACAGGTGTAAGATACCTGATTTAAAATGCCATTAAGTACCCAATCCACACAGAAGGATGAAGGAGATTATATCATGTGCCTGTATTGTTTAAACTTCACAGCAAAGAGAAAAAGCAGCAAAGACTTACCAACCACATTTAGAAAAAAAAGACAACTTAAGGTACAATATACTTAGAATAAATAATTCCATCATACTATTGCACATTTTAAGCAAGTCAGTCAGTTGGCAATACTAGTCCAATATCCCCTTGGCACCTGGGAAAGCTGACGTTCACACATGCATGCAGACAGTGTCCTCTGTGCCCCTCTGAAACAGTTAAGCAGCCTTCCAGCAAGAGCACAAGCAGAAGAGCTTATTCCATTTAAGACAGCTCAAGGAACTGCAAGAGAGCAAAGCAGGCAGAACCTGCAGCCTTGCACAGCCCTGCAAATCCCTTCCAGCTGCTTCTCCAAAATACCTACCTGGATGCTCTGGCTTGAGCAGAGTTACAACAGCTTCCTGGCACCAGACCCTTCCATTCAACAGTTTCAGACTCTTTGCACATTTCCTCCCAAGCTTTCTAGGAGGACTGAAGAATCTGCACTCTTCCACCAAAAGCACTGAAGTACCTTTTCCCCAGCAGCCACATCCCACTTACTCAGCCCTATAGGCTTGTTATTGGCCACCCAAGTTTATAACCTCCTCCTGGAGCTCTCACTGGTTCCAGATTCTGCAGCTGAGTGACTCAGCTGCCAGATGGTAATTGTAAGGAACTCAGTAATTGCCTCTCTCTAGCAGACCCCTCCATCCCGATCACCAGGTGTTTGATGGATTCTTCAGCTGAGCTGCCATGCCCTGCCTTACCAAAATGCAGTATTCACAATCAGTTCCCATTCTCCAAGGGCTTCAAAATTATCAAATACTGTAAAAGAGATTGAATAATGGATATTCAGTTCATGTTCTGAGGCAGGTCATTTGAGAATGCTACATGAGGGTTTTTTTCATGCTGCAGGATCACAGTGTTACATGTAATGGCACTGCCAAGTCATTGACTATAGCTTTAAATGAATGCTGGAGCCCTAAGATACTAAATGCCTTGGATTTGCAATGCAAACTGGACCTTTCATTATGTTTCTACTGCTGACTGTCCAAACACATATTATTATTAAGTGAGGACACGTCAGGCTTTAGGTGATCTTCAGAACAACCTAGAATATAGGGAAAAATAAGCCTATTTCTTTAGCATACCTGTACCTGCCACCTTCCCACCCAGTACCCTGCTACAAGGGTACTGAGTGGGAAGCGTATTCAGCAAGGGTATTCAGGTTACCCTGAATATAGGTCCACAGGCCAGAACCAGTGCTAGCAAAGAGGAAATTGGAAATGACAGGGAGAGACTGAGTGGCTCAGACCAAGCAGCTGAGAGTGAAAACAGTCTAAAATCAGCTGAACATGCGAACTGGGATAGGAAAGAAACCAGCTGGGGAAGCTTTTGAATCCAAATTCACGAGACAATTTAATTAAAATTCTTCCGTGATATTTTTCGCTATAGCAAAGCTTTCACTTGAATATCTACAAAAAAAAAAAAAAAAAAAAATCTACATAGGGAGGAAATCTTAGCTGATGCTCATCAATTTTTAAATCACAGTTTATATTTGCAGACACTACACTCACTACCTGCCAAATTCTATCTAGGAAATCTAACATGAAGCTGTGGGGAAAGGGGTTTATACACTTTTAAGTCATTTCTCATGTATGTTTTATGTATTTTATATGAATGTTGTGCATTGAAATCCCCATATTTGCTTACTTAGAACCGTACACCTCTGAGAATAACATAATTAAGTAATAGAAATTTAATTCAGGTAGAGTTTTTAGTTTCCTGCAGTGACCTCTGATCAAGAATGCTAGTCTGTAGACAGAAAAAATTGAATTAGGAGCTTTACTGGAAGCAGTAGATGACCTGGCCTATTAAGCAAGTTGACATTTTATTGTAGTCTCTGACTGAGGGGGCTGTTCATGGATTTCTGCTTTCATTTCAGGTTTCTCTTACTTAATCCTCTATGGTATATTACATGTTCTTCCTACAGGAAGGTTATGCTACTAGGATTTCTTTGTATGAAATACAGACAGCTGGCATTTGCCATCATTTAATTTTAATATGGTCTCCCCAGCCAAGCCTTACTTTAAGATGTGTTTTTCTCACATAGAAACATTGGATTCTGTATCTGAGAGTCACCTAAGTAAAACTCCATTTGTGAGCAACACACTCCAGTGGAACTGCCAAGCTCAGGGCTCCTTTTCATTAACTTTTCAATCAGTGTTCTTTGGTATACTTATCTAGCATCTTAATCCGGCATGTGCTATATGCTACTGATCTTAAGCATGTTTTGATTTGGTATAACTTTCTAGCACGTTACATATAAATAGCAATTCACTTGAACAAATCTCATAAAATATGGCTGAATAATGGCATATAGATTGCTTTTAGAGTTCATGTGGATCTACAATATACTACTTTTGATTTACATAACTTTATCATGTGTCTGGAGCTTTATATGCCAGAACCATAACTATGTGGTGAGTGTGGCTGTATTATCCAGATATTATAAAAAAAAGTGCAGAGAAATAAAGGCATGATATTGGGGTTGGCACAGTACCAGACTCTGCTAAGCACAGTATTTCTTCTTTCCCTTTCATATTTGTTAGAAAATGTACTACACGACAAGAATCAGAGTCCTTATCTAAAAGGCACAGCATTAAAAACCTTCAGGAAATAAATTGTTTGTATTTCTCCTTTCTACGATTTAGAGTGAGATGGCAGAGTAGAGCAGTTTGATTTACTCTTTTTTTTTTTTTTCTCAATCTGCTGGCATCTGTCTTTCTTTGTAAATTAAATCTGTGTCTGACCATTATTTGCTTCATTTTTTTTCCTCTCTTTTTTTCCTCTAGTTTCCATCCCTCTTCAAAGTAATAAAAAGTGAGTTAACCTTGCAATAACATTTTCTAGAATGTCATGGGTTGTTCTTGTGAATTTGACATACCAGTTGACTTCAGGGAGTGGAAACCTTATACTGACTGAAGGACATATGAAAAAAAAAATTGACAAAGAGATTTGTGTTATGATTTTCTCCTAGTCCACGTCCCAGTAGAAATGAACATAGAGTTTTACCTAATTAAAACAGCATCAGATATTACTGCTTCCTGCAGCAAGGCTCTGTATCTTTGACACACGCTATGTCCACCTCTTTGGATGTTTACACTGTTTTCTTCCTGTAAAGGCAAGGGCCTTTTTAAAAAAAGTCTAAACTAGGAGTTTCTTTACTGTTTCCCTCCATGTCAATCCTTTAGGTATTTTATTTTGTCTTTGCCATCCTGATAGCTGCAAATCCCCACTGGCAGGGTTGCTCTGGAGGCCCAAGGGAGCTGTGCTGTGTGTTATGAGACCCTCTTGGGAGCAGGGGCCTCACTGACTCTTGGAGGAGGCCCAGCGTGCACAAAGCTAAGCCCTCTGACATTCTTCTCTGCTTGTTTAAAGAACAGTTGAACTATTGTTAGAGGTTATTCAAGGATATTCACATCTCTGGACTTGCCAGACTGCTAGATTTTTAATGTATTGATCCTACATCCATCAAATAAGGTTTTATTCCATGCTTTGGAAGGATATAACATCTCAGGAAAATAGCATTTGTGAACATGCTCACCATACACCTGCCCTACCTAAAATCTCTGCAATTTTGTGTCTATTCTGCATGGACCTTAGCACAAAATTCTAATGAAATGACCTTAAAAGTGTCACTGAGAGACCTAACAAAGATTTAGGAAATGCTCTGTATGGCAGGACACAGTTTCCTGATTCTCTCCAGCAAAAAATTTAAGCAAATAACTGAAGTCCATTATATAATTTTTCCAAAACCAATTGGGCTATTTACATGCTTCAGGTTAATAAGTGTTTTAAATTTCTACAGAATCTTTTTTTTTTTTTTAGTGATCTTTTCATTTTCTTTTCTGCAAAGCAAAGCTCAGAGTAGGTATTTTTTCCTCATTGCCTGAATGTGATCTTTTTACTTGACATGTGAAAAGTTTTGGTTTTGCACTTCTAATTGTTTCATGAATTTGGTTTGGCCTGTGCTCAGACAATCTGATACGATTGTTCCTCATTATTCTAGGAATCCTGAACGCTGATGTAATGTAGGAATGTACAGGTTTTTTCAAGGGGAGGGCAGTAGAGAGAGGGAAGCAGAGTTAAACCTCCCAATATTTAAAACCTGGGCTGACTACAGTTCTATGGGGAATTTAAAGGATGTCTTTGCTAAAAGCAGATGTATATGCATGCACACATATGTTCACAGGCAGCAAAGCTTGCTACAGGATCTAGAGGCATGAGTTTAGGCTTGGATAAAAGGCAGCCCTTAATCAGTCGGCAACTGGTTGCTCGGGCAGAAGGGTTGAAGGAATTGATGGGGATCCATGCCACTTTAATGTGCTCAGTTGACTGTGGAAATTAATATACCTTAACCATGCCACTCCAATGAGCCATCGGGTCAAAGCAGATTAACCCTTTTTTAAAGCACTAAAAGAAGAGGACATTTCCAGTTCAATTACTGGGCAATGCATTATAGATACTGTGTCATCCCCATTCCTTAAGCAGCAATCTCCTCTCCACTCCCAGACAGTCTTTCTTGAAGTGACCACAGTCTATGAAACTGTCCTTGGTCTGCATCTAAATTTACCATCTCAGTTATAGCTGGCAGTCAAATATCAGTAGCAGGCAGACCTGTATCTAACCCAATAGTCTCTATATTTAACTAGCTCCTTGGACAGGTTTAAAGTCAGTGCAGGCATATCAAACACTACAGAGTAACCAACGATGACATGGACTGAAAGAGCTGGATTAGGAAGAAGACTTTTTCACAAATGATTTTCTGAAGTGAGAGCTATATGTACTCTCATTCAAAGGAGGAACAAAATAGATCCATATATATATATATATAAAATATATATATTGTTGTAAAATATTACAACAACTTCCCTTAGCTTTCACAGAAATTTCATTTAATGTCTGCACTTTTACTAGACAGACCCACAGGAAACTTCTTCTAATGGTATCAAATATTATGGCTTCATCATATTATAGGAATATTGATATTTGTATTCATCTGTGGTTACTGTCATGTGTTCCTTCTTTTGGGGTACTTTAGGACCATCTTCCACAAAATCCAGAGGCCAGACTTACAAGAACAGTCACAAAAGATTCACTCCCCAAAAAAAGTTTTACTGAGCTCTATAACAATTCTAAATTCAGCAGTATGGAATAGGACAGATAGCTTTGATTAGACACACAGATGCAGATTTATTCCAGAGCACACTGAGAATTTGCCACCTTTTAGATAATAAAGCTCACAGACTTCTGGAGATGTTTTATAAAGTGCTGTATAATTTAAGGCTTTTCACTTAAAACTAAAAATAAATGTGAATGGTATAAGATTTGAAGGCCATAAGTCAGAGGTAACAGAAGGAAATTACATATTATATACACAGCTAGAACTGACCATAGGACAGTATCAGAAATGCCTAGGTAAAAATAAATAGTGTTAATTTGCTCCCTTCACCAAAATTAATAATTTCTTTAAAGGTCTTTTAATGCCAGTTCCTTGGAATATTTTATTTTTCTGGAATTGGCCCCTTGAAATCTTTTGCTTCCTGGTCTGGGGGTCAATGGCCTCTCCTCCCCATTCCTGCTGCCTGCTCTGGCATGTGGTGCCCCAGCCTGTGATGTGGTCACAGCTGCCCAGCATCTGCCTGTAGACTGGGCTGCCTGTGCTCCTGACCACAGCAGTTGGAGGGGAGAAGATCTGGGCTTTAATTTAACTACTCACAGCCAACCTGTAGTATATGAATCTCAGTATTCCATCTGGTAAATGAAAGCAAAACTCCCTCAACAGCCTTTTCTGGGATTTTTTTTTCTGGTGGGCTCAATTACAGAGGCGATATATACCAGGGAAATGCATTTTTGCCTCCTACCTAAAGAAGTCAAGAGGCCAAGCATCTCTTAGGGTTTTGCAGACTGTAAGCTGTGCCTGATTAATATCCTAGATTTTGGACCTATTAAAACAATTAAATTAAGGTTTCTCTTTCCTCTCTGCTAGATCTGTGGTAGTCATCTAGGACATTTGATTTACGTAGGTGGATAGGTACTTCCAAAAGAAATTCATCTCCTTAAAGCAGATATCTGGTACTGTCTATAGAGGGAGCCTGACTACTAGCTAAGACTGGATGCCTGTCTTCTATGTAGGCAAACCAGGTGAGATGTCCATACATAGAGTACATAAATACAGTTAAAAACACATCTTGAAGTGGAGGGCTTGACGAGAGAGGCGGCACCCTCTATGGCAAGGTCCTAATAATTTTCAGCAAAATAAAATGACACAGATAAAGGAGAATGTAAGAATTTGCAGCCAATACTGCTTTAACTGGACACCAGTCCAAGCAATCTGCCATACAGCTGTTGGGAATGGTCCTGAATCTGGTAATACTGCAAAGCAACACAAAAACTGTAGTTTGAGACACACCCTGATATTCAGACAGAGCAGCTTAGCAGTCAGGTAGTTACCAGCCAGGGTAATGAGACGCTTTCTTTCGACAAGGGCGGTGTGGGCATATTCATGGCAGTCAAGGGAAATCAAAGGAAATGTTTTTAGATGTATCTGAGAACAGAAGCATATGTGACCAAGAGAGGCTATGTTGTTAGTCTACCATCAGAAGTTTAGAGAAACGGACTTTCTAAACCCTGTAGTGAGTGACAGATTTCTGTTTTATGCTCATCCCAGGAATGGTTAGGGATTAGGCATTCATAAAGATTGTTAACTTCACTGACAAAAGATTTGGGGTTTGAGGGATCTCTTCAGCATCTTTCATGTGCATCTTAATAACTAATTTACAGCAGAATCGATACTGTTCCAGGACTCTTGGGACAGTTCAGTCAAAACAGGTAAATCACAGGAGAAGGAAACACAAAGGATGAATAACTTTCCTAAGCGACTGACACTGATCCCTGCATCCAAAGCACTGCATGGCACCAGAACTCTCCAGGCAGACTCTCACCATTTCCAATAGGGCTGTGCTGGGATCCAGCACAGGTGCTGGTTTGTGCTTGTGCTCCAAAAAGAATTTTGACAGGTCATTTTCTCCTCAAATCAGGAAAGAAGCAGCCAGTATCCCAATAATGGGCCCTTGCAAGAGAATTAGGTCCCTGCCACTTGAAATTTCCAGCTTCACTGTCCCCCAGAGGTCAACTGTAAAACACTACCACCTCACTGCACTGAACATATCCATGACCATGCAGGACTACCCACCTTTGTGCAGCACACTCTGCAAAATCCATGGCCACAACAAGTATTATTTTGTTATATAAATAAAACAATTGTCCACGACTCCCTCCAGGACCATTAAGGTTTCCTCTGCTCAGTTAATTTTTGCTTTGGATAATTATAATAAAATTGTGTGTTAACTGTGGTTCTTCCACTTTCTCAAGTACTTGGGAATTCCTGGGAGCACAAAGGAAAACAGAGGAAAATGTTATTTTAAACATGTCTTTTATATATGCACGCGAAAGCATATATACATATGCATATCTATATATACACACATACATCTGAAGTAATGTATTCTGTAGTTAGTAAATACTAACAGACACATACATAAAGACAAAGGCAGAGATTGCAGGGGCAATTGGCTTGTTAAGGGCCAAAAATGACCATCACCTAATCACTACCTGGTTCCCAGGTAGGTATTCAGTAGCTCCATTAGAACTTCATCTGATGTGCCATGGTTGGGCTGCAAAGCTATATCTATAAAAGACAATTAAATGTTCCTGGGACAGGATCCCAGCACAGCCCTGTTGGAAATGGTGAGTCTAGCTGATTTGAAATTAAATGAGCATGAGCAAACTCACTTTGCCTCCAAACTACCCACTGAGAGTTAGTCTTCTCTTATATTAACTTCCAAAACACATACAGGGCTCAGGGGAGCTGACCTGGGCAATATATTGTTAAATATAGGTGGTCACTAGCATGATTTAATTTACTGTGTAGATGTAGCCAGAATATCTTACTAGAAAGTTGTCTCTACACCACTATTATCAACTTAGCTAAGATTCTGTAGCAAAATTCTTCTTTATTGTCACTACTTTAATTGTCATGATAATTGTGAAATTGTGAATTTTTGTATCCCTGCAGAAGAAAAGGAATACCCTTAGACCTCAACCCTACTCACAAAGGTAATGTTTACGATCTCTATAATGGAGATTTCTGCCCTCTCCTTGCTGCCCGGATTAAACTAGAATCCACCACCAATATACTCCAGTAAAGTGATACATCCCAAAGCCTACCTTGCAGAATTCCTCCTTCCTGTAAGGCATTCAGATGCATCGAGTCTGGCACACAGACTTACAGTCAGAACATGGACAAATTCAAAGTGAAGCAAGAAAACTTTAACAAGTGTGTTGAACTATGTTAAGAAACAGTCCAGGTCCCATAAATGATGCAGTCAGGTACTGGCCTTGCTTCTCTTCCTCTGCAGATGATGTCAGAAGTTCTACTCATCAAAGTCTTTCATCTCTTAAAATGCACTGCACTCCTGTCACAAGGAGACGGAGACAGGCAGCTAAGGCTGAGAGTCTTCCATTGGGCAGCCTTCCTTTGGAGAGGTGGGATGCTACAAAGTGGAATCTGAAAAATATCTGAGCTTTCATTCAGGTTTCCAGTCTTGGTCTTCATAAGAAGGCGTGTAACTGGAGCCCTGATGCAGCTACCTAACCGTGCATGCAAGATGCACAGTCTGGACCACCTATGGAAGGGCTGAGAATGGTCTCTTTGTCCTGAGCAGACGCAGTTTACACTGATCTGAACTTATCCTGATGAATGGGGAAGCCTTCATTACTGTGGAGAAGCACTGTAGCCCTTGCAATGAGATGCAGGTATCACCATTTTCCCTCATTAGCACTGCGCAGTGGGAGATGCTGCTATGCACAAGGCGATGTATGTGTGGCTGCACCTATCCATAACAGAAAAGACACCAGAGATCTCTGATAACAAGGAGCACCACAAAACAAAATTCTATTCTACGCTAGCACTGAACTGTGACTATTTGAATTTGGTTTCACAAACACACCAGAGATGCGATCAGCTGCATGCTCTGGAGGCCTGGAAGTAAGCAAAAGGTTCCCAAACACAGTCCATGAGTAAACCAGAGCCCACAAGACAGGAGCAGACCATTCACCACAAAGAAATGTGTCTCAGGAAGATTAACTTTCTGAGAAAATTAAATATTGTGGATTTTGTTGGTGCATGCTAGAAAGCTAGATATATTCCTTAACTGCAAACAGTTATTAAACACAATAGATTATACAAACAGATTACAAAAAACAGCATTTCATAACTAGATATATCTTTGTTCTTAAGAATGTTCCAGTGAAATGAAGGTTACTTCCTTGCCAGCAGAGCAGGGTTTTAAGGCACCTGCAATGCTTTTAACCACTTCAGCAGCCTGACAATCCTGTGCTGTCTGAAAGGCAAGGGGAACTTTCCTTGTTCAAGCTGAAAAAGTGCCGTTTCATTTTGTACAGTGCTGAATGGTGTAGTTTGCAGGGGTATTTCACAAGTGCAAAACCAATACTTTAGAGGCAGACCTTACTACAATTCTTGACCTTACAAAAATCTTCTTGAAATCAGAATCAAGCCTATTAACATTTACAGGGTGTATAATGTAGCTGGAACCACTTCCTCTTGTTTGAAATTTATACTGAAATGCAAAACACCAGGATCAGACCTTACATTTATTAATAAATGTAGATTCATTCATTGCTGACATACTTCTTCTTAACTGAGTCTCAGTTTGGGCAGGTAGGATCTGACTGAGTCCATATAGGTGATTAGCAATCTCCTCTGAGAAAGGCACCTCTATCTCTAACCAAGACATGCACAGATCTAGCAAAGGTATGAGACAAGACATCTGTTTTTCTACTATGATGGCTATGTGATGTATTTTGTGACCAGGAAAACAAAGATGCAATTAGAGTATTAAATGTGGATACTCACATTTCAAAGTGTAAATAAATGAAAACAAATCACAAGGAGAAAGTGTGTCAATTGAAAAAGAAATGGTACTCTGTAAGGAAAAAAATGTATTATCTGAGATTTCCACTGAGTTTCAAGATATTGTATTACATTGGGTATACTCGATGAATAAAGCTAATGCACTAGAAGGCACAAAGGTTTCTAAGAAACCCTATTTGGGTCCTGTTGAATAGAAAGTTGCATTGTCCTAAAGAAGAAGGTTTCGTTCATTGTTCATCTGTTGCCTGATAGCAGTGGAGAAAAGTAACAAAAAGGGAAAGTGTCATGTATATGTGCATTTCAGTAATAGATATTTTTTTAGAGCAGAATGTTGGAAAACTATTTTAAAGCAAATAATATTTTGAACCTGAGATTCTGAGTCTCCAAGTTACTGCTTAACCCTAGTCAAATTTTTAGAAAATAGAAAAAGAATTCCTTTCAAAAAGTATAGACTAAAAACTCATGCAGCCAGAATGATGCTTACATCCATTGCTCTGCTGTTTTCATTTCTTGTGTTTGTAGGCAGAACTGTTTGTGATTGTCTCCTACTTCCTTGGGGGACAGCATAATCTTAGTTAACAAAACAAGAAGTTTGTTTTTCAAAATTTCAACTGTATTTTATTTGTATTTAACCAGTCTGCATAGTATGGTTTACACCAGCAAATACTCTGTGAAAGTAGGCACATCACCAAATTATTCTATATGGAACAGCATTATAAATAATCTTTTAATGTACGTAGAAGAATAGAATCATTACTGTTCTCATCTGATTTCAAGCAATGGTGGAATTCAATCTCTTTCTTGAAGTGTTTTGTGTTTTATCCTCTGTATTTGATCCCAGCTACAAATTCAAGTAAGTTGGGAGGTTAGAATCAGATTTTTGGCTTATGCTAATCTATCACAGTCTATTTCAGGGAGGAGGAGAAAGACAGTTAGTTGTGACAAGGTCAGCTGGGTTTTACAATTTAGCCTCATGCTTTGCTTGCATCTGTTTCCAGAAATGTCTGCATCCTTCTGGCTAACTTAAAAGCCTTCCAAACCCTGTTGCTTTCCACATGTGTCTAAATGCCAAGACTAGATCTGTATTTAATGAGATGCAAGATCAAAAGTCAATACAACCACTCCTTAAAATCAGAATCAAAAATGAAGATGATTTAAAGATAGTTATTTGAGCCTGGACCACCAAAGCACAGAACTATGGCCTTTCTATAGTAGGCTTCAGAACTTAGCACATGTGAATCTTCACCCTTAAAAAAAAATATGTACTACACCTGCATATCATTAAGCTATATGTCAGCAAAACAATGTTTGTATCTGATGTTTGAGATTTTATTTTCCAAGAGCATACGTCAGTGGAAAAGACTAAAGATCTCAAA